>JBCEWC010005059.1:0-25792 GCA_038996855.1 Solanum aculeatissimum | reverse complement strand
GGTGTGATGCGCGCCATGCCTATGAACAAGAGGCTATGATGACGTATTAGGAAATTGTCTCACTTCATTTTTTCCTTATGTCGTGCCATGAACTCTTGATGATGTCTCTAAACTTGGTATTATCCTTCTTTCAGAAAATACCTTCAAGAAGAGCTCCCTTTCCACATCCCGCTCCGGAAGTTGAGGAGATGGCTCCTCGGGAGCAGTTGAGGAACAGGTGACCCATGCTGAGTTCCGTAATGTTGTCTCTATGTTGGCACAAGTGGTGACCAACCATGCTATGCCTGTTCATCCGGCCCCTATAACTACTCCGGCCTAAAAGAGTGAGGGACTTCACTCGTATGAATTCCTTGGAATTCTATAGTTCTAAGGCCGAGGAAGATGCCCAAGAGTTTGTGGATAAGCTCACCAAAGTGTTGTCTATTATGGCGGAATTCTATAGTTCTAAGGCGGCTTACCAACTCGAAGATGTTGCCCAAGTTTAGTATGGGAAATGGCTCATAGAGAGGGTTGAGGATGCAAAAGTTGATTGGGCAGAATTCAAGACGGCCTTTCTTGATAGGTTCTTCCCACTTGAATTAAGGGAAGCAAAAATGACCGAGTTCATCAATCTCCATCAAGGTAACATGACCGTGAGGGAATATGCCCTCAAGTTCACCAAACTCTCAAAGTATGATCCTACTTTGGTTTCGGATCCCCGGGCAAGGATGAACAAGTTCATCTCGGGTGCATCGGATTTGATTGTCAAAGAATGTCGTACGGCCATGCTTATTAAGGAGATGGATATCTCAAGGCTTATGACATATGCCGAACAAATTTAGGGTGAGAAGATGAAGGACAATAGGGTGCATGAGGCCAAGAAGGACCGACTTAATGGTGAGTTCCAAGTTTGACTTTTGTCAACGTTAGGAGTTCAGAAGCTGTAATCAAAATTTTGAGAGTTTCAGTGTTTTTGAATAGTGAAACTAACGCTAGGAATGGTCTCGTTGTAATTTTTAGAGTTTTCGAGGGCATTTTGGATATTTCAAGTTTTAACTAGTTTTGATGAGTTATATTAGGTTCCAGGTCAAGGAGACCTCAAAATCGAATTATGATAATTCTATTATATTTAGAACATTATTTTTGGTAGGGTTACATGTTTGATTTTTGCGTATTAGGTTTCGATCGAACCTCGAGGGTTTATTCCAAGTTTTGTAAAATAGCTAATTTCTGAAAATTTTGTGTAGCTCCTTTTACGTTGTGCGTACATGGGACAGGGGTCTGCATTCACGAAGGTCTACCATTTCTGACCCCCGCATTCATGGAGGTATGGAATCTACCAAGCTTTGTATTTGCGGAGCACTATTTTGGCTGAAACAGTTTTAATATTTTATAGTGACGAGTTTCACAATTTTTCACCATTTTTATGTAACGACTCAAAATTATTTGAACTTTGTAGTGGTTAATCAAGGTCTGTTTTGAACCTGCTGTACTTATGTGGCAATGTTTAAAGAAATCACGTTGGTTGAGTTTTGCATGAGTTGTGTGGAAGGACTAAATTTGAATGGTCATAACTTTTGGTACAGGATAAGTTTTGTGGTCCACAACCTTTCATATTAAAGCTCTTTAAGCTATCTTTGCAACACAATTAGTTTCACTTGAATCAAAATTTGAGTGTGGAAGTTATGGATTTTGACGTAAGACTATTTGTGGACGAAAGGGTTTTTGGAAAAGGGAAAGAAATATTAGCTAAGTTAGGGTATCACGGATGGACCATAGACCGTGTGGGGTTTCACGACCCGTGAGCCCATCCGTGGAGTGGTCCAGTGTGAGCCCTTGATGATGGACTAACGTCCAGAACCAAGTGAGGCTCCACGGACCACTTCACGGTCTGTGTGATGCCTCACGGTTCGTAAGGGCACCTGTGGAGTGGTCTAGAAAGTTTCCAAGATTGTAAACCAAGGTTGTGACCAAGTGTAGCCACATGGTCGAGTTCACGGTCCGTGGGCCATTGTACGATTCATCTAGCTGTCCTGCGTCTCCAAAACCCAATTATTTTCTCTGTTTCATTAATGGTTCAATTGTAATTTTAATTGATCCTAAGGTCGTTTCAGTCTTTCTAAACTCTCCTAAAACCCCTGAATTGAGCCCTAATCACTCTTAATTCATTCAATCTCTTAAGTCTCTTCAAAACATTCTCCCTATTTTCTCTCAACCTCCAATGAAGGCAAGCTTAGAAATTTGGGGAAATTTGATTCTTCGTCAGATTCTTCTTATTCTTCTTTAGTAATTAAAGGTATGTGGGGTTGATTCATGGTTATTCTTTCAACCATGAAGACCCAAAACTCCTCTTTTCAATTTTGACGAATTTTGATTTCCATCGAAATTAAGTCTTTTAATTTATGAATGTTATGCTTCAATTAAAGTATGGGTTCTGTTAATTTATTAATTTCAAAGTGGATTGAACCCCTAATTGATGAATTCCATTGATTTCATTATGTTTCAAAAATGCATGTCCCCTTGGTTCTTCAATTCAAGTATGGGTATTAAGTATTTTGCTTTTAATTGATGATTTTGTTATGCTTTGGATATGAACTTATTGTATTAATGATTTAAATATTATTATACAATACCCATGCTACTCTTGATCATCCATGCATTACATTCATGAGCATGAAAGGATTGTTATGATGAATCTTTTGTTAAGGACTTGGCCCTTTTGATATGATATGACTTGATTTTGATAAGACATGAGAATTGACTAGAATGTGATCACATTTTGTCTTGATATGGCTCTATGAGCATCTTGGGTGTTCACACCATATTGTTATGTTAGAATGGGCTACTCCTATGCACTGATCTTGGACTTGACATTTTGAACTCTTGTTTGGCTTTTTAGCCTAATTATGTAAAGACTTGAAATATGATTTGGGTTTGTAGCCAACTTTGCATTGTTTTGACTTGAAGTATTGAAAACTCTTTTTTGAAAACATGTATATGTATATGTATTCCCTTAGGATGAGACTTAGCACCAAGGGATTGGAATCGTGGTGGACTATCTCCAAGGGTCCATACTCCTTTCTATCAAACCATGTGCCAACATGGGATTTCTCCCTTGATGGGATGACTTGCTTTGTTACCCCAATTTGTAGGGCGCTTAGGATCTACCTTGCAAGTAGTCCAATTCCAAGTAGTGGCTCATTTGGTCTCTCTTATTATCAGTTGCGGTCACATCCCCACTATGATATGTAGGCTTGCATTCATGCATCATAGCAATTCATGGCATATTATTCCAATATTGTTCCCTTGCTTATATATATTCTATCAATACATATGTGTGCCCCTTGCCATCTAGTCTTGTTGTAGGATCATGCTCACATGCATGGCATACCCGCATACTTAGTGCATTATATGTGCTAACCCATACTCTTTGTCTATATGATCTGACCATGTAGGGACCTGAGGTGACTTCCTTCCACTGTTGGACGACTAGTTGGAGAACTAAATGTTGTTGCTTGTGGTGAGCCCTATACTCCAATGGCAACACCCACTTTCATCTACCTTATGCCTTTATTTATATTTCCTTATCTTATGACTTGAGGGTGAGCTCGGAATATGTCGAGGCCCCATCTCATCTTATGTAGTGGCATTATTGGACATATCGAACTCTAATGTACATTATGCTATGTGTTGATTTCAATGATATGACTATCTATGCTCGGGATGGTTGCTTATGTTATGCTTTCGTTTCCGCTTATGTCATTGTGATTGTTAGATTAGGAACATACTTATATGGAAATTGCATAACCCTTCTTTCCCCCATAGATTGAGTCATACTTACCCGCCCCTTAGAACGTAATTGCTATGTGCTATGTGATTCATGCTTATCCCTTTCCTAGCAACATCCCCATAGCTTGAGTCCAAAGCCCCGGAATCCCCTAGATTTATGTGTTATTTATTATGTTTACGCTCTTCCAAACCGATAATGTGTGTGATGATATTAAGATGGCTTGAACGAGGACTCTCGGGTTCTCTTTCTCCATGTCACATCTAGGCCCTACTCTTGGGTCATGACAAATATGGTATCAGAGCCCTAGGTTTGTAATGATCCTCATAGTCCAACATTCCGCTTCGATTAGAGTCTTGTTCATGGATTTGATATGTGCCATACCTATGAATGAGAGGCTATGTTGACATTTCAGGAATTATCTCACTTTGTTGTTCCTTATGTCATGTTGTGAGCTGTTTTGAAAGGTTTTCTTAAATAGAGTGTTCTTGTTACTCTTTCAGAAGATGCCTTCCAGAAGAGCTTCTCTCCCTAGATAGGCTCATGTCCATGAGGAACAAGCCCCTCGTGAGTCTGTGGAGGAATAAGTGACTCACGCTGGATTTTGAAATATGGTGTCTATGTTGGCCCAAGTGGTGGCTAATTAAGACCGACCAACAAATCCCATTAATGGTGGCACTCCAGATTCTAGGGTGAGATACTTCACCCGGATGAACCCTCTGGAATTCTTTGGTTCAAAGGTTGATGAGGATGCCCAAAAGTTCATTAATGAGCTTATGAAGGTGCTAACTGTTATGGTTGTCAGTTCTGAGGAGAAGGCTGAGTTGGCTGCTTATCAATTGAAGGATGTAGCTCAAGTGTGCTACAATCAGTGGTTGGTGAAAAGAATTAAATATGTTAAGGTTGATTGGAAGGAATTCAAGTCTGCTTTTCTAGACCGTTACTTTTCTCTTGAACTTCGGGAAGCGAAAATGATGGAATTTATTAATGTCAAGCAAGGCAGCATGTCTGTGAGGGTCTATTCCTTAAAATTCACCAAACTCTAAAAGTGTGCTCCCTCTCTAGTGGTGGATCCTCGTGCAAGGATGCACAATTTTATTTCTGGAGTCTATAACTTGGTTATGAAGAAGTGTCATATTGCCATGCTTATTCGGGACATGGATATCTCCAGGCTTATGTCTTATGATGAACAGATTGAGAGTGAGAAGCTCAAGGAGAGAATGGTGAATGACTCCAAAAGGGTCCAGTTTGATGGTGGGTTCTCCAATTGTAGGAGTGGTGGCGAAATTGGTCATTCCCAACAGGGCCAAGGTTCCAATATGAAGTTTGGTAAGCCAAGGGTTCCTTCTCCTAAGGCATAAGTTGGGGGTGGTCCATGACTTTCCCATTTCGGCCAGTGTGGAGGGAACCATTTAGGTGAATGCAGGAAGGTTTCAGGTGCTTGCGTTGGGTGTAAAAGTATGAACCACAAGGATGTTGATTGCCCGAGGAACCAAAAGAAAGATCAGGTGGCTCCAGGTGGTGAAGGACAGTTGAAAGATCATGTTGGCGATGCCTCCTGGAATAATAGGGTTTTATGCTCTTCAAGCCCGACAGTAGGTGGATGAAGCTCCAAATGTGGTAATTGGTATGTTAAAAGACTTTGATTTTGATGTTTATGCTTTATTTAATCCCGGTGCAAATTTATCTTTTGTTACTCTTCTGCTGGCTATTAAATATTGATTGAGTACTGAAACTCTGAGGGAACCTTATTCAATGTATACTGCCAAGGGTGAGTCTATCATTGCCTAGAAAGTGTATCGGGGTTATCCTGTTTCTATTTTGCATAAAGTTTTCTCCGGTGATCTTGTAGAGCTTGAGACGTATGATTTTTATATTATTCTTAGGATAGATTGGTTGCATGCCTCATATGTCTCAATTGATTGTAGAACAAGGAAAGTCAAATTTCAAGTTCCTAATGAGCCCGTATTGGAATGGAAGGGTAGTGATTCCGTGGCCAGGGGTCGGTTTATTTTCTACCTCAAAGCCCAGAGAATAATTTGTAAGGGGTGTATCTATCATATTGTAAAGGTTAGAGACGTGGAGGGTGAGTCACCTACGCTTGAATCAGTTCTAGTGGTTAATGAATTTCTCAATGTGTTTCCCGAAGACTAGCCCGACATTCCTCCCGATAGAGAAGTGGATTATGGCATAGATCTCCTTCCGGATACTCAACCTATTTCCATTCTTCCTTACTTAATGACTTCAGCTGAGCTAAAGGAGTTGAAGGATCAGTTGAAATATTTGTTAGAGAAGGGTTATATTAGGCCAAGTATTTCACCTTAAGGTGCTCCTGTATTGTTTGTGAGAAAGAAGGATGGTTCACTCCGAATGTGTATTGATTATCAACAGTTGAACAAGGTGCCCATCAAGAATAGGTACTCATTGTCTAGAATCGATGCCTTGTTTGATCAACTACAAGGGGCTACTCATTTATCTAAAATAAATCTTCATTCAGGTTACCATCAATTGAAGGAAAGGGAGTGTGATATTCCAAAGACGGCCTTCCAGACTCGTTATGGGCATTTTGAATTTGTGGTGATATTATTTGGTTTGACCAATGCTCTGGCGGTGTTTATGGATCTCATGAATTGGGTATCCAAGCCATTCATTGACAGTTTTGTGATGGTATTCATTGATGACATCTTGATTTACTCCCGAAGTGAGCGAGAGCAAAGGGATCATTTGAGGTTGGTTCTTCAAACCTTGAGGGAGAAGCAGTTGTTCGCCAAGTTTAGCAAATGTGAGTTTTTGTTGGGAGAGGTTTCATTCCTAGGTCATGTGGTATCCAGTGATGGTATTATTAAGGTTGATCCTAAGACGAGTGAAGTGGTGAAGGATTGACCTAGACCGTTGACCCCTTCAGATATTCAAAGTTTCGTTAGGTTGGCTGGTTATTATCGGAGGATTATAAATGGATTATCTTCTATTGTGTCCTAGTTATCTAAGTTGACCCAAAAGAAGGCTAAGTTTGTATGGTCAAATGAGTGTGAAAAGAGTTTTTAGACTTTGAAGGATCGACTCACATCGACTCCTATTTTGACCTTGACCAATAGGTTAGATGGGTTTGTGGTGTATTGTGATGCATCACGGATTGGGTTGGGATGTGTACTTATGAAACATGGTAAGGTGATAGCTTATGCGTCTCGACAATTGAAGGTGCATGAGAAAAATTATCCAACTCATGATCTTGAGTTGGTGGAAGTGGTGTTTGCTCTAAAGATTTGGAGACATTATCTACATAGGGTTCATGTGGATGTGTTCACCGATCACAAGAGTTTGGAATATGTGTTTACCCAAAGGGATCTTAAATTGAGACAAAGAAGATAATTGGAACTCCTTAAAAATTATGACATGAGTGTCCTTTATCATTGCGGCAAGACGAATATCGTGGAAGATGCCCTCAGTAGGCTATCTTAGGGAGTGTGTTGCATGTGAATGAATGGAATAACGAGATTGTAAGGGATGTGCACTATTTGTCCAGATTAGGAGTTAGGTTGACCAACTCGAAAGATGGTGGTATTCTTGTTCAAAGCAGATCCGAGTCTTCGGTGGTGGTTGATGTTAAGGCAAAGTAAGATCTAGACCCTTCCTTGGTAGAGTTGAAGAAGTTGGTTGATGAAAAGAAGGTAGAGGTTTTCACCCAAGGGGGAGATGGTGTACTACGATATCAAGATCGATTGTGTGTTACAGATGTCGACAGCCTTAGAGAGGTCATCATGAGTGAAGTTCATAATTCCCAATATTCTATCCATCCGGGATCTACTAAGATGCATCGGGACTTGAGAGAGAGGTATATTGGTGGTATGGTATGAAGAAAGACATAGCAAAGTTTGTGTTGGAATGTCCAAATCGCCAACAAGTGAAGGTGGAACACTAAAGGCTCGGTGGGTTGGCCCAAATCATTAAGATTCCTACTTGGAAGTGGGAAGATGTGAATATGGACTTTGTAGTTGGTTTACCCCGTACGCATAATCATTTTGACTCAATATGGGTTATTGTTGATCGAATGACTAAGTCGGTTCACTTCTTACCGATCAAGGCTACTTATAGTGTGGAGGATTATGCTAAATTGTATATTCGTGAGTTTGTAAGATTTCATGGCGTACCGAGGTCTATCATATCGGATAAAAGTACCCAATTTACTTCTTACTTTTAGAGATCTTTCTAAAAGAGGCTTGGCACTAGAATTAAGTTTACACTGCATTCCATCCTCAAATCAATAGGCAAGACGAGAGAACAATTCAAACCTTGGAGAATATGTTAAGGTCTTGTGTGTTGGAGTTCAAAGGAAGTTGGGATGATCCCGCTCATTGAGTTTGCCTACAACAACAGTTTTCATGCTAGCATCGGCATGGCTCCATTCAAAGCTTTGTATGGTAGGAGGTGTAGATCCTTGGTGGGGTGACTCGAAATAGGTGAGGCGGCGTTGTTGGGCCCAAACTTGGTTGTTGAGGCCATAAAAAAGGTCAAGTTGATTAGGGAGAGATTGAGGATGGCTCAATACACCAAAAGTCCTATTCGGATGATAGGAAGAGAGACCTTGGATTTCATGTGGGTTATTGGGTTTATGTGAAGGTATCTCTTATGAAAGGCATCATGCATTTTGGTAAAAAGGAAAAGTTGAACCCTCAGTACGTTGGACCATATGAGGTAGTTGAACGAATTGGCAATGTGGCTTATAGGTTGGATTTTCCTTTTGAGATGAGTTCTATTCATCTGGTGTTCCATGTTTCGATGTTTAGGAAATTGATTGGTGACCCTAAGGCAATTGCACCTTTGGAGGGTGTGACGGTTGAGGATAATTTGACTTATGAAGAGGTGCCGGTTGAGATCTTGGATAGGCAAGTCAAGTGAATTTTCAACAAGGAGGTAGCTTCGGTCAAGGTACTTTAGAGAAACCAACAAGTGGAGAGCGCTACGTTGGAAGCGGAGTCGGACATGATGAAGTGATACCCTTATCTTTTCCAATCTACTCAAGCCTAAGGTACTAGGTTCTATCTTTCTAATTGTCTTAATTCTTTAATTCTTGAATTTCATGACATTGCATGCATACATGAGCACGAAAATAATTTTAATAATCTTTTGACATTAGTTTTAAATGGCTTTTGAAATAATGAATGATGCACTATGTTTTGTGTCGGAATGGTTCTTGTCCTTCAAGCCTTGCTCTAGCCCATTCGAGGATGAATGTTCCCAAAGGGGAGATGATGTAACGACCTAAAAATATTCAAACTTCGTAGTGGTTGATCAAGGTTTGTTTTGAACCTTTTTTGGTTGACTAGTGGCTATCGTGGGTCGTACTTATGTGTCCATGTTTAAAGAAATCGTGTTGGTTGAGTTTTGTCTGAAGTTGTGTGGAAAGAAGGACTCTAAATAGTCATATATTTTGGTACGCGATGAACTATGTGGGCCACGACCTATCAGATTGAACTTCTTTGAGTAATATTCGTAACGCAATTAGTTTCACTTGAATCAGTGTTTTAGTGAGGAAGTTACGGCTTTTGAGGTAAGACTGTTTGTGCATAAAAGCATTCTTGAAAAGGGAAGGAAGTATTGACTAAGTCAGGGTCTCACGGATGGACCACGGACCGTGTGGCGATTCACGGCCCATGAGCCCGTCTGTGGAGTGGTCCAGTGTGTGCCCTTGATGATGGACCAAGGCCTCAAACCAAGTGAGGCTCCACGAACCACTTTACGGTCCATGTGATACCTCACGATTCTTGAGGGCACCCGTGGAGTGGTCTAGAAAGTTCCCAAGATTGCGAGCCAAGGTCGTGACCAAGTGTAGCAACACGGTCAAGTTCATGATCTGTGGGCATTTGTACTATCCGTGTAACCATCCTGTATCTCCTGTTCCCAGTTATTTCTCCATTTCATTAATGGTTAAATTGTAATTTTAATTAATCATTGGGCCGTTTCAATCTTCTAAACTCTCCTAAAACCTCTGAATTGAACTCTATTCACTCATAATTCATTCAATCTCTTGAATCTGTTCAAAACATTCTCCCTATTTTCTCTCAACCTTTATTGAACACAATCTTGGAAATTTGGGAAAATTTGATTCTTCTTCAGATTCTTCTTATTCTTCTTGAGTAATTAAAGGTATGTGGGATTGATTCATGGTTATTCTTTCAACCATGAAGACCCGAAACTCCTCTTTTCAATTTTGATGAATTTTGATTTTCATTGAAATTGGGTCTTTTAATTTATGAATGTTATGCTTCAATTAAAGTGTGGGTTGTGTTAATTTATTGATTTCAAAGTGGATTGAGCCCATAATTGATGAATTCTATGATTTCAAGATGTTTCAAAAATGTATGTCCCCTTGGTTCTTCAATTCAAGTATGGGTATTAAGAATTTTGCTTTTAATTGATGATTTTGTTATGCTTTGGATATGAACTTATTGAATTGATGATTTTAACATTGTTATCCAATACCCATGCTACTCTTGATCATCCATGCATTACATTCATACGCATGAAAATCTTGTTATGATGAAACTCTTTTTAAGGGCTTGGCACTCTTGATATGATATGACTTGATTTTGATAAGACATGGGAATTGACTAGAATGTGGTCACATCTTATCTTGATATGACTCTATAATCATCTTGGGTGTTTACATAATATTGTTATGTTAGAATGGGCTACTCCTATGCATTGATCTTGAACTTGACATTTTGTACTCTTGTTTGCCTTTTTAGCCTAATTATGGAAAGACTTAAAATATGATTTGGGCTTGTAGCCAACTTTTTATTGCTTTGACTTGAATTATTGAAAACGCATTTTTGAAAACTTGTATACGTATATGTATTCCTGTGGGATGAGACTTAGTACTGAGGGATTGGTGTCGGGGTGGACTATCTCCAAGGGTCCATACTCCTTTCCGTCAAACCATGTACCAACATGGGATTTCTCCCTTGATGGGATGACTTGCTTTGTTACCCCTATTTATAGGGAGCTTGGGATCTACCTGGCAAGTAGTCCAATTCCAAATAGTGGCTAACTTGGTCTCTCTTGTGGTTGGTTTAGGTCACATCCCTGCTATGATATGTAGGGTTGCATTCATGTATCATGGCACATCATGGCATATTGTTACGATATTGTTCCCTTGCTTATATATATTCTATCCATACTTATGTGTGCCCTTGCCATCTAGTCTTGTTGTAGGATCATGCTCACATTCATGGCATACCCGCATACTTAGTGCATTATTTGTGCTAACCTATCATTTTCTACATGATCTAACCATGTAGGGACCGGAGGTGACTTTCTTCCACCGTTGGATGACTAGTTGGAGAACTCGAAGTTGTTGTTTGTGGTGAGCCCTGTTCTCCAAGGGCAACACCATCTTTCATCTACCTTATACCTTTATTTATATTTTCTTATCTTATGACTTGAGGGTGAGCTCTAAATGTGTTGAGGCCCCGTCTCATCTTATGTAGAGGCATTGTTGGACATATCGAACTCTAATGTACGTCTTGCTAGGTGTTGATTTCAATGATATGATTATCTATTCTCGGGATGGTTTTTTATGTTATGCTTTTTTTTCCGCTAATGTCATTGTGATTGTTGGATTTGAAATGTCGTTATGTGGAAAGTCCCTAACCCTTCTTTCCCCCATACCTTGAGTCATACTTACCCGCCCCTTAGAACGTAATTGCTATGTGCTAAGTGATTCATGTTTATCCCATTCCCGACAACATCACCATAGCTTGAGTCCAAAGCCCCAGAATCCCCTAGACTTATGTGTTATTTATTATGTTTATGCACTTCCGAACCGATGATGTGTGTGATGATGCTAATATGGCTTAATCAAGGACTCTCGGGTTCTCTTTCGCCATGTCACATCTAGGCCCTACTCTTGGGTCGTGACATTTTAATATTTCAAGCTTGGTTTTAGAATGATTCTTCAAGGATTTTCAAGTGAAGGACTTCGGGTAACATGTTTTTAACTTAATTCTTCAATTCTCATTAATTAATTGGTAATTTTAATATGAAATTGAGGATTTTTAACTGGAGAAATTAGGGTTTTTACATATATGATTTTTTGATTGAAAATTGGTGATTATGAGTTCATTTTAACTCCATTTTCAAAATGATTTTTGCCATTGGATTCCTCTTTGCTTGGGGAATATTTCCATATAAGAATTTTTAGATTCTGAAAACCTTTTGTAGTAAGAGATTTTTGGTCCATTTTATCATTTTTGCACAAATTACTTGATTTTAGTGTCATTGGCTTCGTATTGAGATTGTGAGTCCACATTTTACTAGATTGTGACATTTTTGGGGCGAATTTGAGTGGAAAAGATCCAATATTTGCTTTATTTTGCTATTATTTGAGGCTAGTGGATTCTGAAACCTTGTTAAGCTTACTTGAGCACTATATCTCCTTTACTTGTGACTTAAAATGATTGGATAATTGTTGTTGGCCAAGTTGAACTTGGTGAATTTTGAGAATTTGGTTAATTGTGAATTTCCCTTATGATGAGAAAGTGAAAGTTCGAGATTAATATATATAGACTTGTGGTTTGATATTGAGAATCCCTTGTAATATATGAAGGTGAAATTGTGGATCATGTTGTTCTTATTAGTGGAAAATATTGGATATATTGTTATTGCGTTTCACTTTTAGGGTTAGAAAATTGACGATAAGCTTGGAACAAATCATCATTATGCCTTCTATGTTGTGATATTTGACTTGAATTGATCTATATGTGGTAAAGTGGGCTCTTGCATGCATTTCTCATTATTGTATCCTATGTATATATTCTTGATGTGCATTGTTGGCTGAGTTCCACTGATGAAACATTAAAAGAAATAACGAATAGCCCACACATCCATGGTAGGAAACATTGAAAAGAAATAGGGAATGGGCCATATAGTCATGGCATGAAACACTGAAAAAGAAATAAGGAACGGGCCACACGGCTGTGGCATATGACATTGATATACCAAAAATGGGCCTCACGAGTCGGGGTAGGTTTATGGAAATATGTCCCTCATGGGTTCCGAATTGATGATATTAGCGAATGTGTATTGTAGGATAGAGAGCATCATGATTACTTGACATTGCATTGATTCATTTCATATCGTTATACCTTGTACTTGCAAATTGTTTTGGTTATTGAGATTGGATTGTGAGATGATTATGCCTAGACTGTATCTATTAAGTATTTTAAACCTCTTTGACATGTTTGTTGTGTAACTGAGTGGTATATTGAGACATTATTATATATCTAATATATATCTTATGGAAACTATTAAGAGTAAGTTTTGTGTAGTTTATGTGTATATATATGTATTTATTATTGTGTTGGGATTTTTCTAAGTGCAGGTGTGTAGCTCGGCGGTATATGGTTGGTGTGGAAAGAGTATTTTGTTCTGTATTCTTTACTTTTGTTTAGATCTTCTTGCTGAGTGTTTGTTATTTGGTACTCAACCTTGCTTCTACACTCATGTGTAGGCTGTGAGCCCGGTTCTGCTTGAGTTATCATCCTTCTTTGACGGACCGACCTTCTGGATGTTCAAGAGGTAGCAACTTGTCTATTTTAGTAGACTCTCGAATTTTTTTATTCTATCTATGTTCTATTTGAGAACTAAGACTTTAGACTTTGTTTTGTACTCTTTTATATTAGAGGCTTGTACGTGTGACACCAATCTTGTGATGGTTCATAGACTTGGTTATCTAGTGTTTGTCCTATCTTTTAGACTTTATTTCTTCTCCTTTTAGTATTATGTATTGATTTGTACTGGTCTGACTTTCCTTATGTGGTTAGGCAGGTTCCATCACACCCATTTTTGGGTTGTGACACCAGGCATGGTTAGGTAGATGTCATCACACCCATTTTCGAAAAAAATCAAAATAAAAACTCCAAAATCCAAACCAACCTTCTCCGTAGACCAAAATACTCCTTTCGAAGATAATGGAATTGTCGGAATTCTCATTTGATGCTCGAATCTTTGGATGTTGACTAAACACTTTTCAACTTAAAGCTCTAAAAAGGAAAAAAGAACTAACACAAAACTCATTTAGTTATTCCGAGAAACATGCCACACATCCCAATACTACTTAGTAACTATAACAAAGCTATAGGAAGGGGCTAAATGGTATGTTCGTATGAAAGAACAGAAAAGGCCTTATAGGTTATTACAATATCCACTACTAAAAATACTTTTGTCCTCAAAAGTCAAGAAAAATGGAATACCTAAAGACTTAAAAAGAAGAGGAAATTTTGTCCGCATGTCATGCTTGGTCTCTCAAGTGGCCTTCTTGATTAGATGGTGCTTCCACAGAATCTTAACCTATTGAATCTCCTGACCTCTATTTTTTGATCTTCCCATATTAAATGGCTACATGATCCTGCTCAAATGTCAAGGACTTATCGAGCTGAAAAGACTCCCACTAAAGCACATGAGACTCATCTAGAACATACTACTAAAGCACGAAAACATAAAATACTAAGTGAACACTAGATAGTATTGGGGACAAAGCTAACTAATAATCTGCTATCCAATCTGCCTCAAAATCTCAAAAGGGACAATGAACCACGGACTAAGCTTACCCTATTATCCTAAACCTCATCATGCCATTCATGGGCAATACACATAGAAATACCCAATCTCCAACCATTAACCCTAAAGGACAAACTCTCTTTTCAACACAACCCTTCTGCCTACTCTAGGCATTTGGAGTCTCTCCTAGATCACACAGACCCTATCTATCGAATCATGGAAAAAATTTATATCTCATGGCCTAACCTCAAAAGCATCAAAGTAATTCATTGGGGAATGACACCTCCTACCATATAATGCCTCAAATGGGGATTTTTATATATTCAAATGGTAACTATTATTATAATAAAGCTCTGTTAATGCCACAGACTGGTCCTACTAACCGCCAAAATTAGTAACGCAAGCTCTAACATGTCCTCAAGAACCTGAATAGAACTTTCTGACTAGCCATCAGTCTGAGGGTGAAAAGTAGTGCTGAGATCAATCTAGGTGCCTAACTCTCTCATAATAGACCTCCGAAAATATGATATGAACTGAGTACCTCGGTCTAAATTGATATATACTGAAACCCTATACAAATGGACTATCTCTTGGATGTAAATCTCAGCCAATTTCCCTGAACTATAATTAGTCTGAACCAACAAAAACTGGGAAGATTTGGTCAATTGATCTATGATGACCAAAATGCAATTAAACACTTGTGAGGTATGTATTAGCCCTACCACAAAATCCATAGCTATCTTCTCTAACTTCCATTCCAAAATGTGAAGACGCTGCATCTCAAAACCAGGCCTCTAGTGCTCAAACTTTACCTGCTGATAGTTCAAGCACCTAGCTACAAAGGCTGAGATATCCCAGTTCAACCCACACCACCAGTAATGTTGTCGGAGATCATGATACATCGTAGCTACACCTGAATAAATTGAATATCTAGAACAGTGAGACTCTTTGAGTATCAACCTGACGATGTCTCTAACTAATAGGACTCAAATACGACCCTCAATCCTTAAATGCACTTCAAATCTAAGGTTGTCTTCTTAGTCTCTCCGCTAAGAACCTTATCACGAATCACTACCAATTAAGAATCATCAAATTGATATGCTCGAATCTGCTCCAATAAGGAAAATCAAGCCCCAACACAAGTAAGAACCACGCCCAGCTTAGAGACATCAATGTCAAATTACCTAGTTGGATAAGTACTTGATATCCAAAGCTAAAGGTCACTTCTC
Organism: Solanum aculeatissimum; assembly: GCA_038996855.1. Taxonomy (NCBI): domain Eukaryota; kingdom Viridiplantae; phylum Streptophyta; class Magnoliopsida; order Solanales; family Solanaceae; genus Solanum; species Solanum aculeatissimum. Next base: position 10,240 of record JBCEWC010005059.1, on the reverse strand, counting down.
AACTGAAAAAAAGTCCAAACTTCCTATGCTCACTGCCTTCCAACTTAAGGCTACATTAGCCTTGCCCAGATGACAAAGAATAGTAACATCGTTGTCCCTCAATAACTCCAACCACATACTCTACCTCAAAATAAGGTAGTTCTAACTAAAAATATACTGAATACTATGGTGATGAGTAAAGATTAAGATTTCACAGTAAGCACCATACAAGTAACGCCTAAAATCTTCAAAGCAAAGACCACCACTACCCGCTCTAACTCATGAGTGGGGTAGTACTTCTCATGTACCTTCAGCTTCCTAGAAGCATATGCAAAACCTCTGCCCTGCTGCATCAAAACACAACTCAAGACAACACTAGAAGCTTCATAATAGAATACAAATCCCTAGCCCTCAACAAGAAGAGTAAGAATTGAAGCTGAAGTCAATAAGACTTGAGCTTTAGGAAGCTCACCGTGAATTCATCAGACCACTGCAAAGGGATATTTTTCTAAGTCAATCTAATCAAGGGTTCCACAATAGAAGAGAACCCTTCTACGAATTGCCTATAATATCCTATAAAACCATTCAGACTACGCGCCTTGATGGAAGAAATGGGACTAGCCCAATCCTAAACCACTTCTATCTTTGTTGAGTCCACCATAATCCCATCATTGTACATCACGTGCCTCGGGAATACCAAAACTCACACTTAGTGAATTTGGCATATAACTGATGATCTAGCAAGGTCTGAAGAATAACCTTCAAATGCTTCTCGTGTTACTCACTACTACTGAGTAACAAGAATATCATTAATGAACACTATCACAAAGGAGTTCAAATAGGGTCTGAACACACGGTTCATCAAATCCATGCATGTTGCGAGGGCATTAGTCAATCCAAAAGATATGGCTAAGAACTCGTAATGGCCATATCAAATTTGAAAGGAATTCTTAGGGATGTCCGCCTCCCTAATCCTCCAATGGTGATATATCGACCTCACGTCTGTCTTAGAAAGTACCACTGTGCCTTGAAGCTAATCAAATAAGTCATCAATATGAGACATTGGGTATTGAGATGGTCACCTTATTAAGATATTGGTAGTCAATACATGTACGCATGGTACCATCATTTTTCTTCAAAAACAGAATGGGAAAACCCCAAAGAGACACACTAGATGTGATGAAACCCCTACTTAGAAGATCCTGAAGCTTTTCTTTAAGTTCTTTCAACTCAGTTAGTGTCATTCGATAAGGTGAAATAGAAATTGGCTAGGTATCTAGCTCAACTTCAATGAAAAAATTGATGTCTCGCTCAAGAGAAGGACTAGGGAGATTGGTAAGAAAGACATTAGGATACTCTCAAGCCACTAGAAAAGAGTCAATAGAAAGTGAGTCCACACTTGTATCCCAAACATAGGCAAGATAAGCTAGGCACCCCCTTGCTACTAACTGTTGAGCCTTGAGAAATGAAATCACCCCACTCAGTATAGGACTATTTGTACCTGACCACACAATGGGAGGAATACTCAACATATAAAAAGTGATAGTCTTGGAATATGTCACAACCTAACATTATAGTCTTGGAATATGTCACAACCTAACATTACAGGGCATGATGACACCTACTATAACCAGCCTACAAGCAAGCCAACCCATAACCCAGAATGACTAGTAATGGATGTGAGGGTAGGGATAAGAAAACAAGGTAAATTGCTTAATATATATATATATATATATATATACAAAACTAAAATTGATTACAAGGCTAGTGTATGGTATCAAAACATGGGCCCACTAATACAGAAGTAGACCAGAAGGATCCAAGATCATCTAATGATCACTAGAAGCCTTCTAGAGTAGAAACAATAGCAAGAAAATCAATGATATGGGCTCGTATTTGGTCCTACGTCATAAAGCTAATGTAGATTGTAGGGTAAGACCCATAAATAAGGTACCCAGTAGGCATTATAGGCTGACTGAGTAAAAATACTAAACAAAGTAGGAATATACCAGAATATAATTCTACAATAGTTGTCTATCCAAACTAAGTCATGTATATCTGTAGATTCAAAGTAACTTAAATCTGCCAGAACCAAGTAATGTATGTTTATACCAATGGATGTAACAAGCATATGGAAAATATGATGAACGTAGGTATAAGTTCATACCGACTAAGCCTATATGCAAAGTGGGCCTCCACAAGCCCAGCAGGTACACCCACGTAAAAAGATAGTGTAAGGTAGGTATATTAGTAACAAGTCTAACAATGTTGCATAACCAGAAGATGCTAACTGAATGATGCATAGGTGACCTCGATATCTATGTAGTAACTTGGTTTGTCATAGAACCTCGGATCATATCCGGACTCCAACCCTAGACACATCAGGACTCCAACCCAGATTATAATCTTGACGTGGCTTCTAGTAGGGAGTATAGTCATCTAGGGCCATGTGGTTCGACAAGGTCTTCAGTTGGACTCTAGCCATGAATGCCTCCCAGGATGGTGCACAGTATGGATTCTAGCCATGACTTTCTTCAATGGTGGTGTACAGTATGGACTCTAGCCATGAATGTACCATGATTTTGCCTTTACAATAATGAGCAATAGAGTCTTTCTACGTCACGATATTTCCTGAGACTTTACTCTATTAGATCCAAGTGTGCTATTTCATTCTATAATGATCTACTCCTTTCAAGTCACACTAAGTGAGTACATAGTATGTAACCATCTTTGAACAATGCAAGCCTAAGGCATCACTAGCCTAAGCCTAGGCTAAGGTCCCAAAACAACTAGATAACTAGAATTATAGCAAAATAATGATATACAGCTCATAACTAGTAGCAACAGGTTAAATTTTACAAATACAGCCTTAACAAGCAAAGATCCAGCAATTACAACATCTAATAGGTTAACCACAATGATATAGTGCTTAATAGATCAATTGTAGTAACTATGGCTCTAAATAGATTAACCACAAAAAATACATCCTTTAATCCAACAAGTCCAACAATTATCTAGACCATCAGATCAGTCTAGCAAGAAAGGAAAACCTAACCCACTTATTACATACTGATAATGCGCCCTCCTATTCAATCCATAGGGGGTGTATACCTCTTACCAATCTCAAAATGCTATTAGTCTGTCAAAATAGGACTCATGAGATCAATACAGTTGTTTAGATATTAATATCTCAAAAATACAACAAATGGGTCAATTCTAGGGTCGAGAAAAGCAAGCTTTGTGTCAAAAATTCAAAACCAACCATGTAAAATGAACCTCACGATTACCTGAACTTATACTTCAAGCTATAGATCAAAAAGATGCCTAAAACAATACTAAATAATTAAATAAGAAAATATGTTTTTTTGATAAAAATTATATATGGAAGCCAATTTGACCAAATTTTCTCTCAAACTGAGCAATTTTAGAAAAATCCATTAATACTACTGTGTGCACCTTGAAAAACTCTTCAATTTATACTAAATTTTCACTAAAAGCCAATTCAAAGTGAGCAAGTTATCACATTCAAAATTTCCTAAATAAAACTAACATAAACAGCAGCAAAAATAGCATTTTCACACCAAACGGAGCTCTATGAATCAATTTTGACATTACCATGGCGTACGTCTGACAAAACACACAGAATAGACCCAAAGTTCAATTAAATCTTACTCAAAATAGATAAGGATCATAGTGGAAATTATTTTAAAGTCATAATATTGTACAACAGCAAAATGCCTAAATTTTACCTTAAACGACATGCTGAAAGCAATTTTTGATACATCCATGATGTTTATCCCAGAAAAATACACAATTTAGCCATTTGAATTACAAAGATCGGATTTAAATCGATAAAGATATGGCTGGAGAAATTTAGCCTTGTTCTTAGATGATTTCTAGAAAACTTTCAGCAATTTAAATCCCTTTTTACGCCTTCTACCACATGACACTCTCTGATTTGACTATGTCACCACGCCGTCTTTAATTTTTAGCAACTACTCAAATTTAATTTTGATTCTTTGTCCTGGTTCGGAGTTAAAAAAACATAAACCATATATAAAATCTTATCAGAAATAACATTTGTGACTCAACAATATAGTCGAAATTTCCATCGGAGGTCGCTTTGATCTAATGTGGGTTCCACTTTCCAATACTAAAATCTACCGAGGGGGTCAATATGCATCGGAAATCCTCGGGAACCAAACGAAAGGTTATCCAAGAAAAAACTCAACATTCTAGAGCTAACCACGCTATTAGAATTTCCATTCGAGCATAATTACCAAGGATGTTGACTATAGTCAACTATTGGCCTATTCTAAAGGCTAAATTGCAAATCTCGATATAAACTAACGCCGAACATGATCCTAGTCTAATTTATCCATTATGGAGATGATGGAACTTTTAGAATTCCATTTCGAGGCCATTTGCTCCAACTTTACTACTAAACTCATTTTCAACTTTAAAGTAGCCTATATTATGGAAAACTTCACACCTTTCTATAGGAATGCTCTAATCGAAGAAAATGAATAGAAACATAGAAATGCCTAGAGGAGCATTACGACATTCACTATTAAAATAAACTTTTATCTGCAAAAGTAAAAGTAAAGGCCTACTTGAGGACTCAAACAAACTAGGGAACTACACTTGCATATCCTGCGATGTCTCTTAGGTGGTCTCCTGAACAGGTCAATGTTGCCATTGGACTTTAACCACTGGTATGTATTTGGAGTGAATCTGTCTAACACATCTGGCTAATGTAGCTATGGTCTCCTCAATAAAAGTTAGGCAGTCTCTAGCTCAATTGAGTCATACTCAAGCATATTTGACTTATTTGGTATATAACGGCGTAGCATCAATACATGAAAATTTTGGTATATACCTGAGTAGGTGGGAGGTAAGGCTAACTCGTATGAAACTAGACCAATTCACCTCAGGATCTCAAATGGCCCAATGTATCAAGGACTAAGCTTAACCCGCCTACCAAATCTCATCACCCTTTCTAAGGGAGATACTCACAGGAATCCCGTGTTACCTACCTTGAAGTATAAGAAATGGGGTCTATGGATGGCATAACTTTGATGTCGACTCTGGGTCATCCTCAACCTTTCCTTAATCACTAGAACACTAGATAGAGCCTCCTGAAGTAGATTTGTGGTAAATGGACTTTACTTTATGGACTCAAACCAACCAATTGGAGTGCAGCATTGTCTACCATACAAAGCCTTGAACAGGACTATCTCAATGTAGGAACGATAGCTATTATTATATACATACTCTGCACATGATAAGTATTGGTCCTATTGACTACTAAACTCTAACATAGGGGCTCGTAGCATATCCTCCAAAACCTGTAAAAAGCACTCTGACTAGTCATCAGTCTATGGGTGTACTATTGTGCTTAAGTCAGCTCGAGTGCCCAACTATCTTTGGAAATATCTCCAAAATATGGAGGTAAATTATGAACCCTAAGCTAATATGATAGATATTGGTATCTCATGAAGATGGACTAAATCCTGCATATATATATGGGCTAACTACTCTGCACTATAAGAAGATTGAACTACAAGAAAATGGGTTGACTTGGTCAACCGATCCATGATGACCCAAATGCTATTAATGCCTGTGGAAGTTCAAGGTGATCCTACAATAAATTCCATAGTGATCCGCTTCGACTTCCACTCAGGAATCTATTGGGTCTCTGATGCTCGACCTTCACCTGCTGACAATTAAGACAATGGAACACATAATCAAAAATCTCTCTCCTCATATCATTCCACTAATAATATTGTTTCAAATCCTAATGTATTTTCATCATTCCAGGATAGATAAAATATCTAGATTTATGAGCCTTGTATAGGGCGAATTGTATCAACCTCCAACCTTTGGAACATATAACCTACCATGATATCTGAGGACCCCATCTGAGTCTACTGTGGCATAGACATTAACACCCTATACAGCTTGGTCTCTAAGAGCTACCAAGGATTCATCTTCGTACTATCTAGCACGATGTAGATCTAATAGTGAAGACTGAGTCCTAAGAAAGGTTAATATCTGTCTAGAATAAAAAATGTCTAGTCTAACCATCCTATAAAAGAAGTGATGAATTTCCAAAGCCATTGGTCTCTCCTCTATAGGCAAATAAGACAAGCTACCCATATTAACTGTCTTTTGACTCAAGGCATCCACCACCATGTTCGCCTTGCTAGATAATAAAGAATAGAAAGATCACAATTAGCTAGCAACTAAATTCAGCATCTCTGCCTGGAATTCAAGTCCCTTTGGCTCATAATATGTTAGAGGTTATGATAGTCTGTATACATCTCACAATACACTTTCTATAAATAGTGCCTTCATATCTTCAGCGCTAATACTACTGCAGCCAACTTTAAGTTGTGTGTGGGGTAGTTACGCTTGTGAACTCTCAACTAATGGGATGCGTAAGAAATAACTCGACCCCTTTGCATCAGAACATAGCCCAGGATGATATAGGAGGCATCACAACATACTGTAGAACCCTTTCCCTCAACAAGAAGGGTAAAAATAGGAGTGGTAGTCAACAACTGCACGAGCCTCAGAATTGGACTGACACTCCTCGTACTAAACAAAAAGAATACTCTGGCCAGTCAGACGAGTCAATGGGGAAGCAATAGTATAAAACCCCTCAACAAAACACTTGTAATACCCAGCTAGACTTACAAAACTCTTAACCACTTGTAATGCCCTGGAAATGCCACAGACTCTAACCACAACTTATACTTAGAAAACTTAGCATATAGCAGATGGTCTCTTATTAATATTTGAAGTACTGTCTTGAGGTATTGGGCATGTTGCGCTCGGCTTTGAGACTATACCAGGATATCATGGATAAAGTCTATAACAAAAGAATCTAAGTATGTCCTGAATACACTAGTCATCAGGTCCATAAAAGCTGTGGTGGAATTAGTCCGCCCAAAAGTCTTAACCAGGAACATGTAATGACCATAATGAGTCCAGAAGGTCGTCTTAGGAATATCTACCACTCTGACCCTCAACTGATGATTACAAGAACTCAAATCTATCTAAGAGAACATAATGGCTACCTATAGATGATCACATAAGTCAACAATACAAGGCAGGGGATAAAGGTTCTTCCCTGTTACCTTATTCAGATGCCTCAAATTGATACACATCAGAAGAGTTTTTTCCTTCTTCATGAACAGGACAAGGGCATCCAATGGAGAAATACTTGATCATATAAAACCCAGACCCAGAAAACTCTTGTCACGCCTCCAAGTCTATAAAGACGGACAGGCACTTGGGGCCGGCCCTCTAGGCCTGAGAGAACCAACATATAACCTATGTTTATCATGCATATGTCTATGACAACTCTACAGAGATAAGAAATCAAAATAAGTAACACCAAACTTACATACAGGACTTGGTCGTTGAGGCCCCAACTATTTAGAGACAAGATACAACTGAACTATATACAATAAGTCTACAAAGCCTCTACAAGATAAAAAAATCTTAATACAGGTCGGGACAGGCCCCGCCTTACATCAAACTATTATACAATACCAAAATGCATAAACTACAGACTCAATAAAGCCCCGGATCAACTTGGAGCTCACCAAAAGCGGTTGAGTGTCAGGTGCACCTATATTAGAGGTCCACTAGCTAGAGTACCTATGCCTGCAGCATGAATTGCAGCATCCCCCATGAGGGATGTCAGTACGAAATAATGTATTGAATATGTAATGCAATAGCACATGCAAAATTAAAACTCAAGTGAAATAAAGTAGCAACATATAAATGCATAGATCATAATAAAAGACTACCTTCGCTATACTTGTGGGACCATATACGCTAGGTTCTTTTCTTTACTCGTTAATGCTTTATAACTTCTTTTAGGCATGTATTATAAATGACCAGCTGATCAGTGATAAAGAGACGATGACCCATGCTAGGCATTTTAACCCCTGGGATGTTATCCTCATAGCTATATAAATTAGGATCTACCCATGTTAGGTTTTCACACCTGGGCTTCCACCCTCACAAACCAAGTGAGATCGACCCACGCAAGGCTGTTGCCCCTGGGCTGCTACCCACGCTGGGAACAATGTTCAAGTTATTCTTTAATACTTTAGGATTATCACTTTGGTGGTCATGCTGATTTTGAAACATTGGAATTATGTACCCATAATATATGATATGATAATGGCAACTTAAGGCAGTACAATAATATAAGAGTTGAATGTGGCATTAATGTTCTACTTAGGAGTTTAATGACACACTTGGCTTCACGAATAAAAGTAGACTCATCGTGCTAGTGATTGGAAGAGTAAGCTACAGATTTGCTAATAAACAACACTACCACTATTTGAATAACACTTGAGAAGCCCACTTGTTGATAGTGGCACGAATGTTACATTTCATGCCAAAGAGTATGGAATAGGATAGCTTTACATACCTTGTTTTACGACATTGTTATTACCTCGAAGTAACCTCTTTCCTTCTCAAATATTTATCTACAATAGAGTGGGTGATAAAACTAGTGTTAGTAGCTAATAAACATGTGTTGGCAGTTATATCTTAGCCAAATAACATCCAGGTAGTAAATTTGTAATTACCACCTAAGGGTGTTCTTTCAACCCTTCTTCCTCTACTTACATCTGTGTCATACATATTTTTGTATACATAGTGCACCTCAGCTTGTTTTTAGTTCCATAACACGCTTACAATGGGTCACAAGGTACAATACATGATGACTTCACACAACATATAATTAAGTAGTGTAACATTGCAACCCCTCTCCGATATTTCAACACCAACAATTCACACCCTTTCCCAACATTAACCAAACAATTTTCAACACATTTACATACCCAAACAGTTCCAAAGCAATGGAGGATGTGGGACCATAATTCTCGATCATCGTCCCATGAGTTCCTATCAAACGTATGCTTAAAATATCATACTTAACCTTATGTTGATGGAAAACAAAAATATGGCAGTAACATATTTCAATTCTTGTAACCTACCCTTTTTAACTCAATTTCTTTAAGAACTTCAATTTCTCTTCACACTTTAAACCAAACAAGAAGCCAAAAGTCTCTTAACTATCAAGAGAAATGAGCAGCACTTGAGAGAATATTCTACGCTTAAGCATAAGTAACATGTTTTCCTTGTATTTCATGATAGAATTAAGCTAAATCTATAGGTATTCTCACTCACCTTAACCTGCAACAAGAAGGATCTCTTTAAGAACCCCAAAGGAATTCTAAGGTTGCTGCTCCTTAGCCTTTGAGAGAGAAAAGAAAGCTAGAGTCTTTTGGTGTGTTAAAATGAATAAAATGTTCAGCTATCCTTTCCTTTTATATGCCCTTTTTGGCCCTTAAAATAATCCCTTAGCACCTCCTTTTTTTGCTTCATTTTCAGCCACTAAATGGCCAAGTAGGTGATGCAGCTCTTTAGTTATGGAAAGCTACTCAAAAGGTCAAAGTAGGTGATACACCTACTTGCTTTATTCTTTGTTGGGATAATTACGTGGGCCTTGGTAGATCTGGAAGGTGGGCTTCCTTTTCCATTCCAGTTTCTCTTATTTAGTTTGGGCCTCAAGTGAGTCCACTAATATAGGCTTCGGTCTGACCCATTAGCTAGATCCATATAGCTCGAGTAGGTGGTGCACCTAGTAGCTTAATTATGTCAAGCAAGCAATTCATTATCTTACCTTATTTTCCAAATCCTAATCCCATATTTGTATCTTAATACTTCACTTTAGACTTTCAAATCAAATAGCACTTTATTATCTCAAATTTAAATACTTTCATCGAGTTTAACTCGAACTCATACCCGCTGAAACATGTGGGGATATCATAACACTTCTCGATCCAATCCCCATTATCACCATTCTGATGGAAAAAAAACTTAGTCCCTCACTTATGTACCATAAGGATATGTCAAGTATCATATAAATAGGGCTAGCATATAGAAAACATGGGGTATTACATCTTCCCCCTCTTTGGAACATTCATCCTAGAATGATAGTATGGTTAGTCAGCGCAAACAAGTTCACGCCTAAGGTGCATAGCACACGATACATGTAAACACATACTTACTTGTCAATTCTTCAAGTATGATTTTTTTCCTCCTCAGTGGAATGAAAGAGATGGGGGTATTTGGATTTCATTACTTCTTCTGCCTCCCAGGTAACCTCTTCTACTTGCTTGTTCCTCCATAGTACTTTTATGGAAGCTACTTCTTTGTTTCTTAACTTCTT
>JBCEWC010005058.1:0-25792 GCA_038996855.1 Solanum aculeatissimum | reverse complement strand
AAGGCAGGTCTGGCGTAAAATAATGGGACCTTATAGTTGAGGGACAATTTTGTCCAAAAATATATTCTTAAAAGAATGGAGGATATTTTTGCAAAACCATCCATAAAAGGGGTATTTGTGAACATAACCCATGAGTTTAGCTACTACTATATATTTGCATGGAGCAAAATATGAAAAAATAACACTTGTACAATCGGCTACCCTTTTACTTTCGTACTTCCTATTTTAACTACTGATGCATTTGATGCCATGAGAGTATATATACTAACAGAGCATCACAGAAGATTAAACTTAGTCTTGTATGATACCGCTATGATATTAATATACCAATAAATTATCACAGAAGAGTGATGTTGATATCATGCTGACATCATACATACGAAAGGAGAAAATGAGATAAAAGGTAAGTCGTTTAGGTTGGGTCCATTTCATGTAGTTTTCTTAGTTATCATAATATAATGTAATTTAATACTAATATACACACGTTATATATTATCGAAGCCCCTAAATGCGCCAAACGTGTAAGTCAACAAAGTTCATTTATGTTTAAAAAATGGCCATGCGGTGGGACCAGAGTTAATTTATTAAATGAATTCTATTTTTAAATTCACATGAATCTGCAAAGACTTTAATATATTTATAATACATTTTGTTAATTTCTTACCAAATAAGCATAATATATTTTAAAATACTTATATTTAATGTATAATTCACTTTTAATATAAACACATATTTATCATCGTATTAATATATATTACTATAAATGATAATAAATAAAAAATATCGCTAAAGTTAATAATTATTTATTAAAAAAGAATCCGTCTTAATAATTTTTTCTTTTTTCGCGATGTCAATTGGGCCCAGTCGACCTAATTCAAGCCATTAAGAATGGGGAAAATCACATAATTATCCCATATCTAAAAAATATTTATCACTTATAGCAATATAATTTTTGTTAAATCGTATATAGCGAATTTGTTTTCACTCCAATTTCTTCTCAATTTTTTCTGTTAAATTTTGCTAAATTTTGTCTTCAATCACTGCGAACTTTTGAGAATGAGCCATATCGGTCTCAATTTTGGCCCAAGCTGAGCTGGCTCAATTATTTAGAGGACATAGGAGTAATTTGAATAAATAGACAACAAAATGGTACAAAGTGATTGTCTGTCTGCATCAATTCTATCATCCATGTTGTGATCTTAAATATGTTTTGTGAAATTAAAGAATTATTGAAAGGATTTTTTTTTTAATAATAGGACTAACAAGTAAGTGAAACAAATTGAAACAGTGAAATTATCATTTTTCAATTTTATTCATAATGAAATTAATACCATTACAACATGCAATACAACAATAAAGGAAAAAAAGAAGAGAAACATGGAAAAGGTGCAAGTCCTATGACAGGGAGTTCACTTCTTCCCAAAGGAACTGAAAATCAGAAAATAATGAGAGAGAAGAAGACAAAGCCAAGCTCTTAGGGACTGAAACATAGTTGATTCATTGAACAAGACAAAAAAAAAAACATATAAAAATTGGATCTTTTCTCTAAGTTTTCAAGCTACTGGTGTTTTCCTATTTGGCTTGAACACATTTTCAATGAGGGACTCCTTGATGGACTTCATTTCAGGGAATTCCTTGCTCAATTTTGAAGCATCGAGCTCATTGTTGCTTCGTGGAGCAATAATGACCTCTGCTTGCTCCTTGAGTGTGAAGTTCTTCCATTTGAAGCTCGGATCAATATAGTCACGGTACATCTCCAGGATCTCGTTATGGCTAACAACTCCAGGATTTGTGAAGTTCCATATGCCAGTGAGGTTTCTCTTTGCCATCTCAATGGAAATAGGGAGAAGTTCATCCAAGATTGTCATCGAGTTTGGGATGTCTACTACCTTCTCGTATCGAGTGATCTTGGTGATGAAGTTTCGGGGGTTGGTCAAGTCTGAGGAGATGGGCATTCTGACTCGTAATGTACAGACATTGTCGTAGTTTTTCAGCAATTCCTCCACCTGAAATGATGATCAGCCAAAGTAAGAATAAAGCTGAAGGTTTTAATCACACTCCAAACATTAGGTAATAAGTATGCCCCAAATACATTTAATAGTCGTTGGTGTTCAAAATTGGACAAGAGTCAAATTAACTACCAAAAAACAGAATATTTCCAACAAGTATCAGAAAGATGGACGGGCAACCTAGATTGAAAAGTTCCACAAATTACCAAGAAAGATCATAGATGAAGATATAAAACTATCTGAACGGAGCTCAAAGACAGAGAACAAATCAATGGCATAAGAAAGAATCAAACACGACAAGAAAAACAAATATTGCAACATTATAGAAGAACTGTTTCTAGTAAAAGGTTGCATTTTGAAGCATCTATCGTGATTCCATAATCAAGTTTTATTAACTTTGGAACTCAACTCTGCCTATTAACTCATCTCATTCTTCTTGAAAACTCAGATCAATTTGCTGTACAGGCGTTACTACGTATCTTGGACGTAGATCACAACATATATGATCAAATTATTAACCATAAAAATAACTAATCAAAACATTATAGCACACCAAATTTAGCAAGTAGGTTCATCACAACAAATACCTTCGTTCTATAGGATCTGGCCCCGGCATTTATAATACTAAGCAAAAACTATAAATCTTTTTATAATGCATATCGCACTACACTCAACGAATCGAGAACTACTTCTACTTCTCAAATATTACAACTACAACAACAATGCCTCAGTCCCAAACAAGTCGGAGTACGGCTATATCAATCCTCATTTCTTCGTTTCCGCTCAGCTCAGCTCATATTATACTATATAAATATACACTGTATACACATTGGATCATCTTATATGAATCCGCCATTGTATCCATTTTGTTCTGTTCATGTCCATTTCATTCCAATGCTAAATAATTCCATCCATAAGGGATAACTAAGCTTAGTTCCAACAAGCTTTTATTACCCTATGGATCCACATTAGATCATTCATTTTAAGAAATCTACTCAATCAACTATTACAGAAAAAGCCATAGATCCAGATAATGCATTGGGTAATAGATCTCAGAAACGCAATTAGATCAAAGTGTAAAAAATGAGTTCTCACCATAGCTTTAGTCTTCGAATAGAAAGATCCGGTGAAATTAGGAGTATCCTCTTCCTTGAATCCGATACCCGACCCTAATGGGTGACCCGCATCGTATTCGAAAATACACCCAGTAGCATAGTTGATAAGGATCAACCCTTTCTCTCTACAAACATCAGCAAGCGTCAACGTGCCAACCACATTAGCTCTGATGGTCTCCACCTTATGGGATTCGCACCAGTCAACATTTGGCCGGCCTGTGACACCGGCGGCGTTGAAGACATGGGTCGGTTTGACGGTGGCGAGGTCGGTCTCTAAGGAGCTCCGGTTCTCCAATCGACCCGACCCGTATGCATATTCTATGCCTTGAGCTTTGCAGAGCTCACCGAGTAAGCCACCAATCCAGCCGGTTCGGCCATAGATCAAGAACTTGAATGGCTTTTCTTGTGATGAACCGTTAGCTGGGTAACCCATAATAGTAGAAGGAGAAGAGTGAATCTTGAAAAGGAAAGAGAATTAGTGATGAAAAATGGTAAGAAAATGAAGTATTTATATACACGGTATATATTAATAACAGGTGGATGGACAAACCATAGATAGATCTAAAATTTGAAGTCACTAGTAATACTTACCATAATACTTTCTCCGTTCAAAAATAAATGTTATCTCAATGATTTTTTTTATTTCAAAAGTTAAAAAATTATTTTCATATACCTTATAATATTGTATTATTAATTTAAATATAATATTTATATATTATATTTTTTAAATTTATCATTAGATAATATTGAAAATTTTGATATTTATATAACATAGTCACTATGATTAATTTCTTTTTATTTTGTTATTTAGTAATTCTATTTTGTTCTTTATCCTATTTTCTTATTGTAGCTTTATCTTGTATTCATTTTATTTAAGTCTATCATTCAAATTACTGATATGTAACATTATATAATGATGCAAAATAATTTATCTAAATATCATACTCAATAAAAAAATATAATATAATATATTATGAAATAATACTTAATAACCATCATTTCACTTCTCAAGAGTCATGTTAACTAATTTTAAAAGTCAAATTAAATTATGTTAATTCGTTATTTCAAAATTAAAATTTAGATATTCCAAAATCTAAATTTTATGCTGTGATTAATAATTAATGGTGTCATTATAGTATCCTATATTATACATACCCTAGGATTAGTGAAAATTGATCTTGACACCATAATTATTATTTTATTTGTTGCAATTTATGCGATATATTTTTTATTTTAGTTGGTTCATAAAAAAAAAAAATATTTGATAACAACTTAAATTGATAATGTCTATTTTTCTCTTTGATAAAATAATCACATAAAATATCTATTACTTATTTTAGATTAAAAAACTTTATATTAAATCAAACTGCATTACATAAATTAAGATGAATAGAAGAAATATATAATAATAGTGAGCGAATAATTTTATGGTGATTAATAACAAAACAATCGTTATACATAATTTTATCCTTAATAATATAATTGTTATATTATTAACACATTATACTTTTATTCTATTTTTTTTTTATTTTATAAAACAATTACATAAAATTTTATATTTTAATGAGTAAACGTAGGAAATAAACAAAAGCCAAGATTTTTTTATCGATAAAAAAAGTTATGTGGTCACTAAGTATTGTGGGAAGGAATGATGTCTCTATTTGGACAAAGATGTATGGGTGAGACATGAGAACAAGTCCTTTTGAAAATTATAGACATACCTAATGAGACAACTTATTTTTGTATTTATTAGCACTGTGGCCCTAATAAATTTTTCCCCCTTTATATATTGGAAGAAGAATATTAAATTAATTTTATTCAAATATTATTTTATTTCTTTTAAACTATCGTAATTTAGGTTAATAGATAAAATATCATTTTAATAAATTATCTATTATTGGAAAAATAAAATAATATTGATATTGGACTAAAATTAAATAACTTATCACAAACATTATGTCGTGGCAAGCTACTATCTTGAAAATAATTTCAACTCGATTATGGTGCAAATCGCTTTAACAGGTAACTCCAACATTCAATAGTCACTTTCAAACATGTGCACTCGTGGCTGAAAGTTTGGAGATTGTTCAAAAATCAATTGTCCAAAAAATATTCAAGAAAAAAAAAGAGAAAGTTATTTTTTTTTCTTTTTTCGTCACCCTTCTTATATAGGATTTACAACAAAAAGAGAGGTGAATTTGAAAAATGGATAGTGAATATTAATGATATTAAAGAACCATTATATCACATTTACATTACAGAAACATTTTTCTTCTTTTTATTTGTTTTAAAACGTATATTATTTTCCTATGTAACGTAATTGATTTTTTTTCTTTTTCCTTTGTATTAAAATTTTTGCCCATATAAAATTAACTCACACAGTATTAACTCAACATCTACCCACATTTACAAAAGTTATAAGACACTTCTTTTTTTCTTATATGTTATTTATATAATGATACTTTACAAATATAAAATTGTTACATTTACAATAAATATAGTTATAGTAATATTATTATTTATAGTAATAAGAATTAATTTAGTTTGATAAGATTTTAGCCTTGTATTTATAATAAATTACCTTGGATTTTGTTATATAAGACATTAATCTTGATTAATTTAATTCAAATTCTAGAATATTTCTACACTTAAAAGAGTACGTAATTTTCTTTCTTTTTATTTTTTACTAGATGAAATGTGCGGGATAGTGAAAATTTGAAGCTTTGAAGCAAATGTTCCACTATCCCTTGGATTATCCTCAACGACCATATAATATAATTAAGATGATTTTTTAAGGTTTAATTTTGGATTTTAGTTATTGAACCGAGGATAGATACAAGGATCGATCGAAAACTTCTTTATCTCTAAGTAACAGTAAAGTCTAGGTATATTTACAAAGGCGGACATAGAATTTGAAAGTTGTGAATTTTTAAGAAATTTGAACCGTTGACTAATAGTATACTCTATTTATGTGTTGCTAATCTTTTTCTTATACTCCCTCCGTCTCAATTTATTTGTCATGTATACCAACAATAGTTGTCCCAAAATAATTGTCAATTTGAATAATCAAGAGAGAATTAATTATTTTTTTCCAACTTTGCCCTTAACCTTAATTACTCTAGAATTAAGAGACACATATATAGATAAAAGTTTAATTATTTATAAGGGATATATTATTCAAACAACACTCCTAAATTAGGAGTCCTAATTAATTTTTTCTTAAGGATTGTGTCAAACCTTAACATGACAAATAAATTGAGACGGAGGGAATAATATATTTACTTGATTTTACAATACAAATACTAGATCAACATTAAAGTTACTGAGTTCTCGAAAATCCGCATTATATATGCTAAATTGATTCATGTATATTTTACTCTTTTCAGATCTTATTGTTGGAACTTGGAATCAGTGATGGAGGCATTCACTGAAGAGGGTCAACATTTACTGTATACTCGCTCCGTCCATTTTTACTTGACCCCTATAATATTTTAGAATGTCCAACAATACTTGTCCAGTTTATAAAATCAAGAAATAATTTTACACTTAGTTCCTAATTTACCCTTGTCATTAATTATAGTTATTTCCTTATTACATTTTTCAATACATTGTATTAATTATATTCAAAGGGTGATTTGGTAAAATTGTCCCAATCATTTAATACTTCTTAATCCCTGTATAAAGTCAATAGGGACCAAGCAAAAATGGACAGAAGGAGTATTAAAAAAATTAATTTTAATCATGTATAAATATTGATATAATTTTTCATCGAAGGGGTTCGAATCGAAATTTTTTGGTTTTAGGGTTTAGTGTTTTCATTTACTTTTTTTTTAAATTTGAACTTATAAAGAAGCTGATTAAATGAAGATTTGATAATTTAGGAAAATAAGCTGTAAACCTTTTTTGTCTTTTCAATAAACAAAAAAAGAAATATTAAAAAATAGTAATCCTAGAAATTTTAAACAAGGAATTGTATATTTAATTCATAAATTTTAAACATCTGATTTTATATATTATTTGCACAGATCTCCAGAGATTCCCTTTTATTTGAGGAATATTAAAATTACTTTTTTAATTCTTGTTTTATCCAATCCCAGGCAATAAATTCAAAACATATGCTTGGATCTTACGTCTAGACACAAATTAAAGATTTTAATTAGATGGATTCAAAATTTTAATCCTAACGATTGAGTCTTTTTTTTTTTTTTGAAATTTTGAAGGGGAGCATTGAAATAATCGGTAAAGTTGCCTCCATGTGACCGGGAGGTCTTGGAAATAATCTCTGACAGAAATGCAAGGTAAGTGGCTATCCTTGGTGAAAATCTGATCTTGTACCTATAGGATATTAAAGCTACTCTTCTGCTCTGTTGATAAGATACTACTATTAAAGTTCATTCCTGATCACTATACTCATAATCACAGTCGAATCAATAGTAACAACATACTCAGTGTAGTTCCACAAACGAGAAAACGTTCTCGAGTCTAAACCATCAAAATACAAAAACACCTTTTTTTCTTCATTCTTGGCAAAATAAGAGAAAAAAATAAGACAGGAAAATGCACCAGTGCATAATGGTGCAGAAACAATATAAAAGAATAATCTTAGGCTACACAATGAGGATTCTTGAAAATATGTAGATCAGATGGTGAGATTTTCTTGAACACCGGTGAATGTACCTATTATCTTCCCTCCGATATCTGGAAAAGTTTCACAGCCAGGAAGTGACTTGACTTTCCCCGTTCGATCAACTTCAACAGGATACTTAAGAAGGTGGCCTTTCATTTCAGTTACTTCATCAGCCGCGTACTGTAGCCAGTTGTGTTCACCAAATACTCTTAACCGTCTCACGCATTCAAGGCTCTCTGGATGCTCAAAACATTGCTCCAGAGTTCCTGTGTGCTCTGCCCACAGTGACATCCTATATCCATATATCTACAGTCGAGATGCAATAGCAACTGAGTCTATAACTTCTTGGAATAAAATGCATTAGAGGTTAAAGCATCAATTCTAAGCAGACAATATTATACAAATTTACTTCAAATTTACCTGCGCGTGTGGTCCAGCATGTTTGTTTGCCCATGTATGATGAGGCTGATACGCGCCCATTGCAATTTCAGTATCTCTGGTGCCTTCAAGAGAACGTTGATTGATGTTTGCAGATCCCAATATGACATACTCATCGTCCACTATCATTCCTTTTGAGTGGACGTAGATCATAAAGCGTCGACTTTTCTGAGTGAGTTCCTGAATAATAATGAATTACATTTATAACAAAGATCAGAGGCTGATAATTATTGGAGGATGATGAAACCAAGCTAGCTTGGTCAGAGAAACAGTTGATTACCTGAGGTGTAGTTTGCTTCGAACTTTTGGCAACTGTAGTGATTCCATTTTCCGGAACCTCACGATTGCCAAGGCAGAAGAAAATCAAATAGTCCTGGGGTTCATATGTGTTTTCCAGTCCTACCTCTTGTAAAGCTCTGTAAATAGTTTCATACATCATCTGCATGGTATTGTGCTGCAAAAAGAAACAACATCAATTATGACGATGCAACCTGCATAAAATATGCAGCAAAATCTGGACACTAACATGCAACTACGCCCAAAGATATCAAAGCACAGTAAACGGTATGTGTCAGCCGTTTAAGTTGGGTAAGAAACACTTGAAGGGACAAAGAACTACTAATGACTTATGAAAAAGAAAGGACTAGTAATTTACAGAAGAAGAAATCAATAACTAAATCATATCAGATTACTGTAATCACATTTTGCATGATGAAGACAATGTCACAGCAACGATGGACTAAAATATACCTGCCAAAAAAGTATTCTCTGAGTAGCAGTACTGGTCGGAGCACCCTCTGGCCACATAGGAAGAACTATGTATGCTGCAAACCTCTCATTTGCTCGTATTTTGTTGGCAATTTTTAGAGCAATTTCCATCGGTATCAAGTTGTTTGCACCTAGAGACAGAAAGAAGATTTACACAATCATTATATAGTAATTCTCAACTTTCAAATACGTCATGATGAACAATAAAAAGAAAACTTTGAATTCACAATTGCCATACAAGAAGTGAGCTGCATTTCAGCAGTTCAAATATAATGGTGAATAAAAAGCAGTGAACAAGATACAAAACAATTACACAAATCTTTTATCACATGGACTTTCAAGTCACTTGTGATATTAGACTGACTTACGTGGATAATATTCAAGAGAGAATGATTCATAGTTCATTAAAAGAAAAAGAAGTTTGCTTCCTCTTAAATCAGTATTTTAGAGTACTCACCTAAATTTTTGTAGTTACTCCAATTATAGGAAGACCCTAGGAAGTACTGGTTCTCGATGTAGATGAAATGCTGGGCAGCTCGAATTGCCTTTACATAGGCAGTATGTATGCTCATGTCTATCAGCACATTCTTACCACACACTAGGTTCTGTTACAGGAAATGGTCAACACATTGGTTAGGTTACAGCATATAGATATCATGTGTTTTGTCTATTGAAACATTTAGAAGCAAAAATCTTGCCTTGTTAGTGGCTTCTTTGGGATCTTTGGGGAAACCTTTAACAGAGTTGGAGTCGATTGACCTGAAAATCTGCATATGTAACAATGCAAGTCAGGGGAAATCAAAAGGGAATATAACAAGCAATGCTAGATTCAACTTTAAGTACCTGGACGTGCCACGTATCTGGATCATCTTCTCTTAGGCAAGGGACATCAGCTATTCCCAATATATCTGGAATCCTGTCAAGTTTAAGTAATGCATCATCATGTGAAGCTTTCATCTTTTGAAATCCATGTCGTTTTGAAGCCTTCAACCAGCGCTCCTCAAAGTTAGTTAGGACATCATATGCAGCAGGACCCTCGATCCGACTATGTAAATCATGCCAAGGTTCTCTAGGACAACCAGTAGTAGGGCCCTGCCAAAGTTCAAGAAAAGATATACGTACAAACAGGTCAGGATGACAAAGATCAAATTTCAATTGCTTGTTACAAGAAACTAGACTTAGAAGTACGTAGATAACAACTAAATTGGTTACTTGACCTTTTTCAGCATCACTAAACCTTTTCCAGAGGGAGCTACAACGTTATCTGATTGCATCTTTCAGCAGAACCTACGCTTTCATATTATAAGGTAATAACTAGAGGATAACAAACTGTTGATCCAACAATAAGTTCTCAAGTTTAGGTGTTTGAGACCTATGTTACCATTTTCTCATGGGAATAGAGAATGCCATAATTTATAAGTGGAATCCCAAGAGATATGTCCTTTTAAGAACATTTAGTGAAATTAGGCCGTAAAGGAACTATCTGAGGAACAGTCAGTAATACACATGTTTGACCTACCTAACAGAATAAGCCATGTTAAGAAGCAAATAACATGGTGTATGACTGTATGTAGTGAATTTTTTAGAGAAGCAATAATATCAAAAAGTCCCATTTAGTTAGTCAAACAAACAGAAAGTTAAGTCAAAACAAGTGCATCATAGACATAATATTCAAATATTACCGTGTAGTTAGGCTGATGAAAGTCATCCTTGTGCACATTTTGCAACGTTCTAAAGATAGGGTGTTGTGGAGTATCATAACGCCCTTTGCACAAATCAAGTCCTCCAACGAAAGCCATAATCTTTCTCTGGTAATTACCAGCATCTGCATCCACTATTACAGTTTTCTGATGATGCGTGTATATTGTTTCAGTTTCCTGATGACAAAATCAAAGTGGTTCAGTACCTAAACCAATCTCAGGAGAGACAAGTACTTCAGAAATAAATACACATGCAAGAAGAAGAAGCTACATAAGGGAATATACTCATTCAAGAAAAGTCTTTCAGTCCTAGTTAATCTATATTTGAGTAAATACAAGCTCTGGAAACTTCAACATTTACTGATCAATCTATGTTCAATGCCATGAGAACCGCAAGAAATGGAGACGCAAGTACAGCAGTTGCTAACATGATATAGTTGCGATATGCAGTAGTTTCAAAAATGGTACACCCTCCGTCCCATTTTATGTGGCATCCTTTGACTTGACACGGTCTTAAAGGAAAATAAGAAAACTTTTGAAACTTTTGGTCTAAAATAATTCTAAGATATTTGTGTGGCTGAGAATCATTTCATTAAGGGTATAAGGGAAATTTTAAAGTTAAATTATTTTCAATTAGAATAAAGTGACATTCTTTTTGGGACAAATTAAACTGGAAAGGATACTACATGGACAGAGGGAGTAATTAAATACTGTATGCATAAGTCATAAGTGAACCTGCTTTTTGGCCCAGCTGTGTCCTTTTCCAGCAGAACGGGGACAAAGTAGCACTTGCACTGAAGAATGCTTAAAATAGCGACGAGTTTCTTCATCATTAGTTCCCATTATTCCTTCCTACATATCAGGAAGAACTCATTAAGGCTTCTTTCATAAAAGTGGCATCACAGAGAAAAATATATACTGCTTCTAGTTCTGTAATGTATAAAGCTTCTGACTTACAGTCAATAGGATATTATTTACAATATTAAACGTCAAACAATGAAAGTATGCCTATCCGCTAGATAAGTCCAATGTAATTGTGCATTCTTGATGGTACATAGAGTAAGAATTCATGCTACAAGAAAACATGTTTATGAAACTCATCAACCTGAAATGTAGGTAGATTCTATGTTAGATTATACTAATTTTTCTTTCAATTACCTAACTCTTTATTGCTCAAATATAGCAAAGAAAAGAGATATCATACTTTGGTAAAGTAAAAGAACAGAAAACTGCTCTAGGTACTTACAGTTTTGTATCCCAAAATGCTCTTAGAAGTAGGATCATCCCATATCAGCAGCAGTACTCTCACACCTTCCTGGGACTTCCTCTTGAGAATTTCCCCCAACATACTCTTCTCAGCATTGTCATTATGCCTAACAAGTGTAACTAGGTGGTAGACAGACCATCCTGTAATGTAAATCAACCGACGAGCTTGATTGATTGCATCGAATATATCCTGCCAGCACTGTCCATGTTGATACTGCACTCTATTTTCAAGCCACAAATTAGGGAGGCTGCCTTCGGGTACATGAGCATCCTGATAAAGTGTTACTTTGCCACCTCTTCTAAGAGGGAAGTAAGTCCCCGGAACTCCTTGATACTCGTCATGTCCTCCTACACCACCATGATAAAGGGGTACCCTCTCCATTGGAGTGAATTGAATTGATAGAGTAAGGACAGCTCCCTCCTTACACTGTTTCCCATTGCTGTTGAGAATCGGAAACGTTCCCTCAATCATTGCACCAGAACGTAGCTGCTCTACAGAAATTCCCACAGCACCAATAAGTTGTGATCCTACAACATCATTATCTTTCACAATAAAGTGCACTTCTGATGCATAGTGTGCCACTGGAACATAAAAATGCTGCATCCAGACCGGATTTTCGGTATTGGTAATCACATATGTTCTAGCAACCACAGCATTAGATACTGAAACTGTGACATAAGGATCACTAGTAATCTTTGCGGATCCTTCTTTCTTACTGCTAAGTTTTGCCAATCCTCCCAACAAGTTATCTAATTTATTATGAAATAAATCCATGTTTGGCAAATTCTTGGCCTCCCTCACCCAAATATCCAAATTTCCATGCAACAACAACACCCTAAGTGATCCTGTAGATGTCTTAAATGGGACAACCTGGACCCCATGTTGTGAACTTCCAGACATGGATTCAGAATAGTACAATTGAGCCATAAAAACACCTTCTTTTAGAAAGTCAAAATTATATATAGCAACAATGACAGAGCATACACAGTACAGGTAATCACTCAAGAATCAGTCACAATCAATGTAAAGATCTCAACTTTAACACAGATTACAACAATCAGAGTCAAAAAAGATAAATCTTGAAATAGAAAATTCCAAACAACGAGAAAATAGCAGAATGGAGAGTAAAAAGATCAGCAAGAGGAGATTGACAAGCCAAAACAAGAAAACCCCAGATGGGAAACGATCAGCAAAAGTTGTACCAGAGGATATATAGACCAAAAAAGTTGAAACTGGAAAATGGGGCTTCCTTATGTGAACCAAAAAAAAAAATTGACTTGGTAAAAGGGCTGCTGAAACTGAGAAAACAATGGATGGAAGAAAAGAAAGATGAGTTGAACAAGTTGGACCAAGACTAAGTAGATCAAATAGACAAACTTGTACAGAGGGCTAATAGTATTAAATTAAAGTAAACCAATTTTTGGATTTAGTTTTGGATGATTTGAACTCTAAAAAAGTTTGAATTAGGCATCCATAATTAGGATTAGTAAAAATTAAAGCTAAAAGTTGCACTTTGTAATTTGATTATATAAGAGGGCTGCTAATCCAAAGGGCAAAAAAGGGCGTTTCTTTCGAAGCTTCTTCTATTATAAATGGACAGCCATTGCTGTTATGCCGGCCCGCGATGAAGGCATATAGTTGGATGGATCAAAAGAACTCAAAAATCGAACAGTAACCGATAACTCATTGAAATATTGGTAGTTGAAAAGCGAATTAAAATTTTATAATTAAGGATTTATTGATATAGGAGTAGACTGTTAAGTCGTTCAAAATTATCATATTTATATTTTTATTTTAAGTATATTAGTCTCATTTAAAATTTTATCACGTAATTTATAATCACGTAAACATGCTTATTTTAAATAAAAAAATTTTTAATTTAAATTACACCATATAAATTGAGACAGCGGAAAGTACTATTATTGTGTTTCTTTATTTGGGAGTTCAAATTTCATGTTTGAGAAGAGATGGATGATTTTGAATGGTCAAACTTTTTTTTTATAAAATAGTACTAGTTTCAAAGTCCCAAGCCCATATTTTATTTAGCTGAAAGGATATTTGTTGATTTTTTTTTAATTTTTTATTTGGATTTTTAAGTGTTAATTAGCCTGTTACGAATGTAGTAGGTTAACAACACTTTTCTTCTGTGTAGTATGATAAAAATTACATTATTGACTAGAACAATTGATCTAGAAACCTGTGAAAAAGTGTGTTAGAGCAATTGCTGCACTCTCTTTTTTTTTGAAAAAAATTGATTTTTAAAAGTTTTGGAAATTCTGTCATGTCTCGAGTCTATATTTTGAATGTGATCGACACTTACAAATTATTTTTTGTCCTAAGTGAATTATTTGGCCTGACTACTTTATTCAGCGAAAGACTTAAGCAATAATGATAGGCTAGAATTAAGCACAATACTAAATCAATGCTTGAAATCATAATAAGAAAACTAACTAAGAAATTAACAGTTTGAAAGAGAAAAGATACTACAATACTATCTACTAGTCTATGAAGTCTCTATAAGTCATGACTAAAGAGTGGGTATCGTGACAGGCCGTGATTATCTCAAACTAAAAGAAAATAACTGAAACTGAAAGGAATAACATCAAGGAGTCTTTGACTGCTAAGAGGTTTCACCAATGGCTAAGTAGAAATACTGAATCGCCTGATGATACGCCTACTGAGGGGCTCTGTCACCTGTGTTTGCATCATAAATTGATGCAAGTCCAAAGGACGTCAATACGTGAAATGTACGAGTATGTAAAATAACCAAAATAGGAAAACTCAGGATATACATAGATTCAATATAGAAAATAATTCAGTAACATAAGTAATGCATTATAGCAAAATATTTGATTTAAAGCATAAATAAATGCAACTTTGTCTGTGTCTAAAAATAATATATACTGTAACTTGGAGAGTTTCTCTAACTGACAACAATCACTATGAGCATTTTGATGATACAACGTCTTGTCCATGTTGTCAGAGTCATCCAATACCTATCCAACGATGGTTACGTAGTTTATGGGGTTGGAGTTATCTGAACTCATACCCAAATAGGTGTTCAATACTACTCCCAAAACATGCACTGTGCTCAATAATTGTAAAAATATCCCACTTTAGGGGAAAACTGAAAATCTGCTACTTAGAGTCTTGGCTCTATATATTTTCTTTAAACTGTTTTTTCTTTCTCAAAACTGATAATACTTTCTCATAACTGGTAATGTTTTCCTTAAGAAAAGAAAGTAGTCATGCTCTTTACTAATAAAATAACGCATTTGGAACTGTTACGTTCTCTCAAACTAAAAAAATTTATGCATGATGAATCAATAATCCAAAATATCTTAACTAATTGGATTGCTGCTCTTTCAAAACTGAAATGCTCAAAAGATGGTATAGTAAATAGGCTACTTGTATAACTCATGCTGAGGTAATTCTTAAAACTAACTCATACTTTGGACGGGATAACTTTTCAATGCAATTAAAACATGATAATGAAATGATTCTCAAAACTCACATGGAATTCTTGTAAATATAATAATACTTCAAGAATATATAGATGTGTACTTAACAATGAAGTTCTAAGCATAATAATAATTGAATAATAAGAATTTCATGATAAGGTTCTAGAACTTCTCCATAAGATCATAATAATGAAAATAACTTGACTTTTGACTAGAAATCTTGATAAGAATTATAGATTTGACATGAAAATAAGATTTTATGTGGCCTTAACCTGGGCACGAATTTTCTTGAAGAATTTGGGAGGTTTCTCAAGTCCTAGCTCTTCCCTTTTCTCCCTAATTTTTTTCTTCAACTGATGTATGTGAAAAGTGAAGGAGAATGAGCGTAGGTTATAAATTTTAGGGCGTAAACGACCTCAAAACGATGAGGTTTTAGTCTAGGATGGATGGGAAAGGACTAAAATGCACTTGCTTTTTAAAACTAAATGTCAAGTACTGTGAGCAAGTTCGCGACACGGATTTATTCCATTTCAGTTCATTTTTTAACAAAAAACCTAAAACATGTTCAGAAACTGTTATTCTATAAAATAACACATAAATCGCATTTCTAAAATGCGTTTATGTGTATTTTATGTAAATCACACTTATTCAGTGCATTGTATGAACAAAACTCAAAAATGAACTATCATGGAGCAGGTCCGCGACGCAGACTTGTCGCGTACCTTTCTGGTTTTGCAATAATTTTGCTCCAAAAAATTATCTTTTAATCTGGTTGGCCTAAAATTCAATCGACACCCATTTTCCCATATAATTTTTTGTCCTGATCGATATTCCGACCTCGAATTTATCAAAAAAAATTAGAAAAATACGTTATGCAAACAATCTTTTATCTAGGGGTATTTTGATAATTTCTAGGGTGTAACAAATTCTATATATGTTAATTAATATACTTAATATGAAAGCAAACAATTAAACGGTGCTTTAGTTATGTTTCACTCTCAATAGGTACTTATTCTACCTAGAAAATTATCATTTGAGTTTGCCTAATTTCATTATTGACTATTTTTTCACTTTACTTTTCTCCAAAGTATCTTTTCATTCAACTCTAAATATTCATATAATTTGTAGAACTAATGGGAGATATAAGAATTCTTCAGTTCTTTGGACGTTAAACTTATTGCAAATTAAATGGTTTATGAGTAATTTGTGGCTAATTATCCCATATCAAAATGGGAGAAAATTAAAGGAAAAATTAAAATTTAATGCTTATTATGTACTTTAATTATAGTTTCGGTTAATTATTGAACGTGGCTATAGTTTAATTAATTTTGCTAGAATTTATATAACTAGGTTTTGAATTTTATAAATTGAATTTATATTTGCTTACCATAGCTATTTGTATACAATTTGATTCGTATTAGTTATGAAAAATTCATAACTATTAGCAATTTGTATACAATTTGTTGATGCATTTGATTGTGTAACTTATGAAAAATTTATAATTGTATATACAAAATTTGCATGTACTTACTCTGTTTGTATATTGATTAGTGAAATACACAAACAAAAATATCCATAGCAAAGTTAAATTTTAATTTGGGGAAATTACATATTTATACAAAAAAGTAAAAAGTTTACAAAAAAATTAGTCCACGTTTTATTTATATAAAAAATAGTCCAAAATCAGCGAAGTTATACATGATTATACTATATAGTTTGTCAAAAGTTATAGAAATTATACACCACTATACAATGTATATTACTTATACATAATTTTTACACTAAATATACATTGACTATACATGCCTATACAACGAGAGTATTTCTTTTGTAATTTTTTAAGTTTAGTATCAAATTAATTTTAAGGCCTTTTATTGGGTTAAAGCCCAAGAAACAAAACTGTGAAGCCCAAACCAAAATAGATCGGGCCAAAACAGACAATATCTAGGCAGTTGGGCTTGAGATTGTTTGGTTAAAACTAAGTTCTACAACTTAACCTTCATAGACCAATAGCAAGTGCTAAATAAACAACAAAAGAACACAAATGTTTATAAAAAAGTATGATACGTTAACGTGCATTTTAACTTGCTCTCCGTTGATATCTATGCCCTCCAACTATAGGTTTGTATAAAGTTTGTATCCTACATAGCATAATACACATAGGATACACCTGTCTATTTGTTCTACTTTATATACTTGCTCTCAGCTAGCATTCTTTGTGTATTCTACATGGCATAATACACGTAGGATACACCTGTCTATTTGTTCTACTTTATACACTTGCTCTTAGCTAACATTTATGCCCTCCAACAGTAGGTTTGTATAAAGTTGTATCCTACATTGCATAATGCACGTAGGATACACCTGTCTATTTGTTCTATTTTATACAATTTTAAATGTGTACTTGTTCGCACCGAAAGTTGGAGGCATGGATATCAACCGAGACCAAGTTAAAGGAAACATTTATGTATTATTTCTCTTATAAAACTCTTACAATTTTCATGTTTGTCAATACAGAGATACTTAAAAAAGCACAAATATCAGCTTCAATACTCTCTATCTGTTTGTTTGTATGACACTTTTCTACTTAGAAAATATTAGTAAACACTAAACAATTACCATTACAAGAAACAATGTCAATATTCCAGAGCTCAAAAGTACTGTTAGTTGTATACTGAAACACAAGTCTACCATATATGTATACCAATTCTGAATACCATATATATATATATATATTACAATCCGTCCTAATCTACGCGACTTAGCTAAGATTTTCCCATGTCTTAAGATAAGAATTGACAGTTCAGAATTCTGCTCCAAAAGTTGTTTATATTCATATCACCATCAATCTATGTTTGTTTTCTTGATCTCGTCGTTTTTCCTCTTATCTCTTGCGTTTGGACTTTAGAGATGTCACAGACTGTGAGTTGCTATGCCAGTTGCGCTTTCGTTGATTGATGAACCAGTTATTGATTTGCTTCAGCTGTAATCCTGTTTCCTCCACAAGTTTTGCCTTATCATCCTCCTGCAAGAATTGGTTTTTCTATCATAAGGCAACTCTTAACTATATAAGATGATGATAACAACATTCACTTGTATACGTATGTTGCTCAGACTGTTAAAAAAATATCAATGGAAACGTGTTGAATCCTTAGGATTAGACACGGGTGCAACAAAATTTTGAAGAGTCTGCGCAACATTTGATCAATTGATTAGGTGACAAAACTCACAGTTGGATAAGGCCATTTTGAGTGTTGCTGCCACCAATTCTTTAAGACAGTAGTGGTGTCACCAGGCAACTTTCCTGCTCTTCTCTTTCTCAATATCTCCTCCCTCACATCTTCAATTCTTGATCTAAATCCCTGAAAGAATCAACATTTGGTAGCTATCAGTAGCGGAGACAGAATTTTCACTATCAAAATTCAAATATAAAAAAGTGATTGTATGAAAAAATTAAGGAGATTCGTCATCTACTATATACATACATCTAGACCAGCCCTCCCCTTCTATATACATATATAAAAAATAATTTTGATGTATAGAAAATTGATCCAGTCTCATCTAGACTCGATCTAGTGTTTGCTCATATGTTGCTCAATCTTATAAACAAAATATTAGATTGTCGTCTAACATTTGTACTAACTAAATGAAATTTCATATCATAGTCTGACATTCTTTCGTAAGATTTTCAGTTTGTTCAAAATGGATCAAGAGGGTCATGAACCAACAATTCTTTGTTGATGAGCCTTATGCAGCGGGAATCCAAATTAATTGAACTGGTAGATATCATATACTAAATGGTTAAAAACAAGAAAACTTGTTAGATGAGGTGACCTGTTTGAGCTCAATTTTGAGTTCCTGTCTGACTCTCTCCATTAGAGACCTTTCAGATTCAGTAGGAAGACCAAATCCCATTCCCATCAAATCATGTGCATCACCTCCTGATACATCTAATGAAAAATCCATTTGTATTTCATCTTCATCATCAGACATTGTAGCACCTGTTCCCTCTCCAAGTGTTGCTCCTAAATCAAGAAAGAAAGAAACTTCGATTAGTTCGTTTCAAAAGGATTGTCTCTTTCCTGTTTTGGCAACTCTTTGATTATAACTTTTCAGATAGCATGTTTAAGACCACAAGATTGATTCAAAAGTGACAAATAAATTGAAATGATGAGAATACATAGTAGCTACTCTCATTAACCTTTTTGTTTTTTACATGCATGCATAAAAGCTAAATTAGCATGCATGGAATAGTCCCTTGAATGGAAAAATTATTCGATATTTATATTGATGATAATAAATACTATTCGTAATCGATATTTGATGGAATAGTCGAGGTGAATCCACTAGTAAGAAAAACAAGAATAAAGAGCTCACAACAACTACTTTTTAAGTTTTCTCAATTTAAGGTTAACCTACTCACTAGATCTTGTCTTTTCATGGTAAGTTTTGATCTTTAAGGAACTACCTTTTTGGTTTTAATGTATGTGGTATATAGCTTGACTTGATACGATATTTAAGAAAAAAAAATTTTAAAAAAAATATATAATCTTAAATATGTCATCGTATTTGGTCTAGCTAACAATATATGATGTACAAACTTGTCAATAAGAGAAAAATATGATTTTAGAGTTAAATTATTTTTAAATATAAATTTTTTTACTGTATTATTTTTTAAATTAACTAAAAAAAAAATGTACTTTTGCATCTTAAAAATCCAAAAAGGATAAAAAAAAAGATCGAAAGAAAAATATCTCACCTTCGACAATTTAACTTGATTTTTATATTATTGGAAGTAAACTTGAGTATCATAGGGCCAATTTTCACTTTCACGTAAGTTGATCAGAATATCACGATTATAAAATAAATCTACTCCCCCAATAATAGGTTTTATAATGGACATGACTCATGATTGCCCTTTTATAGTAAACAAAATGTCGTGGAGGAATTAGGAGAATATAGCACTAGCAACTAGTGTTGGAAAACCAGCACGTGTTGTTGGAGTTGAAAGAATAACAAAACTCATATCTCGATGGTGGACTTCCTATAAGGCTTAACGCAATTCTTTTTTCTTTGAGACAGTTTTAGGGGTGTGAGTTGGGGCTAATACCTAATTTAATATAGTTCCAGATTCATCTCACCCAATATTTAGCCCTCGAAATCAAAATTGTCCATGCACCAGATGTTAAAGCACTGAGAGTGAAGTCATCCCACATTTATAGTTAATGAGATAGGTGGAGTCCTTATGAAATATGAACAATCTTCCCCTTTTACGCTTTTCTGAATTTTGAATCTTGTGCTCTTAAACTAAATATATATAAAGTGTATCGAAATATCTTTTAATCTTTTAATATTAAGCATGTCATGTGAATAGTTTAAATTAAAGACTTGCCAAAAAAAGAAAAACGATATTTATTTTTTAAACGAACTACAAGTGATAAGATAAACAAATTTAAATAGAAGAAGTAATTAACAAAATATGGTGGAGGAAGGAATAATCTATAGGCATTAGCAACTTAATAGGTTGTAAAACTAACCTTTTAATTAGTAACTTAATCATCAAGTAACACATAAATTTTTTAGGTGGATGACACTAATGTTTGGATATACAAAATCTCTCCCAAAACAAAAAAATCAAAATCCCACATGATATGTTTGTTAGATTAATCCCCAAACAGTCAAATCAAAAATCACAAAACAAAGCTAGAAAATAAAGTATTCTAGAAATTCAATATTCTTTTCGTTATTAGTTGTTCTTCTTGTTTTTTTTTTCCCTTTTTTCATATCTAGTTTATTCTGTCTATGAATTTTTTAGACGAGGGTTTCCAGAAACAGACTCTCTATCTTTGAGGTAGTGATAAGGTCTGCGTACATTCCATCCTTTTGTTGTTGTTGAGAAACTCAATATTCAAAGTAATTATACTATATATAATGCAGTCTTTCATCAATCATGAGTTGTTAGTGTTTGTTTGGTTTGTTACCTATTCTAATTTTTCTCTTCAATCACCAACCAACTAAACTCTCCAACTACATATACATAAATATTTTCAATTTCCTTTAGGTCCCACTACCACCCAACTCTCAAACTTGTACATAAACAACAACCCAAAATTGCTTTATAATTATCCTATAAGCATCAAACATGAACAAATTCACTCAATTAATAACCATGCATACATATATTTCCCATAGGTATTCATGCTTTGCCAAGATGGAGTAATATATACACTAGAGGTCGCTTGGTTGAGTGTATACTAATAGTACGTATTTGAATAAAGAGTATTAGTTATACTGAGACCATTGTATGAAAAGTAGTTTTGTCTTAGAAAAACGAATATATGTACTAATTATGATAAAAAATAATCTCAGTATTACTAATACCGTACTATTCTTATGCGTTTTACCAAACAGTTTTAACAGTACGAAGAATCGTATTGTCTGCTCTATTTTCCAGATAACTCGTTGCAGTTTTATGGATAATTAATGACTTGATATACACTATGATAATACTATTAAAGTTCTTAATTTAAAAAAGTTCTTAACTTACCTGTAAGAAGTTGTAAATTCTGTTCAATTTCACGGCAGGCCATAACAGCTTCAACAGCATGTACTCTGACATGCTGCTGAAGCTGTTCTTTAAAGGAACACAAAACTAACAAATACTGTGCCTGTAGCAAAAAAAATAAAATGAAAATACCAAATCACTGACAAATCTGAAACAAGAAAAAAGTTTCAAAAGAAGTTATAGGGACGAAATCACTAACCAAGAAATTGTCGAGTTCTTGTCTTTCATGAGGAGAAATAGAATGATGTTGTAGCTGAGAAGAAGCATAAGATCTCAATAGATGATGAGATTGTGAAAGCTGAGCATCTATCAATGGCAACTGATCAATAGGCGTAGCGACACGAAGACATGCTACATGCGCTGAAAGTAGCTGTTCATAGAGAGGATGTGTAGCAATTTCACCCTTTAATTGTCTCTGATGTTGATGCTGATCTTCAGAAATCACCATAGAAGAAATATCACCACCACCTAAACCACTGGTGCTACTTGAACCCATTAGCCCTAGTCCTTGTTCTTGTTGCATTTTTTTTTTCCGTGTATTAACCCAATTTCACAAACATAAAAGGATCTATATGTAAAATTATTTTTCTCTTCTCAACACCACCCACTAACAGTACACAGATGAAAGAGATGAAAGAGAAGAAAGAGAATCTTTTATGTACTAAAAA
The DNA here is from genome assembly GCA_038996855.1 of Solanum aculeatissimum. Classification (NCBI taxonomy): domain Eukaryota; kingdom Viridiplantae; phylum Streptophyta; class Magnoliopsida; order Solanales; family Solanaceae; genus Solanum; species Solanum aculeatissimum. The sequence continues at coordinate 3,174 of JBCEWC010005058.1, read as the reverse complement.
TTTCTTCTGATTTGATTTATTTTCTGGCTGAGGAAACTCATAAAGCAACCAGTTTTCTTGCTATTGATGGGCTTGTATATATATATATTGGGATCTGAAACAACACAACTTTCTGCAGAAATACTGAAAACTCCAAATTTTTAACACATAAACAGAAATTTGTTTTTAAAAAAAGAGAGAAATGGGGTGAGTTTCTTTTTGGGATTTCTTGGAAAAAGTGTATTGTTTATTATTGATGCAGAAGAAAAAAGAGAAGAAGGATCAGTGGAATCATTACTATGAAAGGGAAGCAAGAAGAGAAACGTCGGTAATAAAATCATAGATAAAGCTGTTTGTGTCTGTGGCCTGACATTTTGAGGATTTTTTTTTTTTTTGAAAATAATAATAACTTTTAAGGTGGGCTAATATTTTAAATAAAATAATTGACACTAATCCTCATTTAAGATAAGGTTATTGGTAAGATTAGGTGATAGAATATTGGGTATTCTTTAAGCATGCATATTTAATTTGAACCTAACTCTAGACCCTTATTAAAAGCTTTTGATGTGGCCATTTTTTCTATTTTTTTTTTTATGAAAAATGAAATTTGTGAACGCTATCTTTTGGATGCGTATGAGATAAATCTCTGCTCGCAGTCGCTTTATTTTATTTATGTAGTATTAAATATTTGTATTAAAATTTGATTAAATTAATTTGTGATGAAAATTTTCATGTTGATGGAAACTACCAAGCTGGAGTATGATAGGGGCAGAGGGAATTTACGGTGGAGCAGTGAAATGCAAAGAGATCGGAAAGAACCTACACCAACGGCGAAAGTGCAAAATGTTACTTTTTTCTGCCTCAATTTATATGACACTTTTCGTTTTTTGATAGTCAAACAGTTTAAATTTGACTGAGAATTTGCGCATTGAATCTTCAAAATTTTTTAAATAAAATTTATGTATTTCTAAACTACATAAAAAGTACTATACATTACAATATTTGATAACTCAAAATATTTAAGAATATATGAAAATTTTACTAAATTTATTTGAATCTCAAAATTTGAAAGGTATCACATAAATTGAACGGAGGGAGTACCTAATAAAATGACCTCATTTGAACTTAAAATGGTTAATTAAAATATGAAAAAATGCTTTATCACTTCTTGATTTTAGCTCTATATTTTTTTCCTAATATATATAATTAGTTTTTTTTATTTTTTGACTTTGAGATAACCTACTTTGATAATTTAATGTTTATAAGGAAATTCCACTTTTATACTTCAATTGATCCTAAATCCAACACCAAACACCTTCATTTATTTCTTGGTTTAAAACTTTACTTAATTTGTAAAATAGATTTTCTTAGACAAAATGCATGCTTGAAAGCTTAATTCACATTCTTCTCTTTTTCTATCTGAATCGAATAAATCACAAAAATCTAATTTACATCATTATTAACTTATTTTAAAGTTCTCTTAACACTGTTTGATATCAAGTCAAATAATTTATCTTTTCAAAAAACTAATATAAAGTAGAAACAAAAATTATATGTTGCCAAACAACAACAAAAATTCATCACTAATCCTATTTGATGAACATTATCCACGATTTATCACTAATTCTTGTTAACTACTTATAATTTAGCGACGAATCCATAAAACGAATGTATGTATATGTATATATATCAAGTGAGGTTTAGAGAAGGTAAAATATATGCAGAGCTTATCACTATATCATAGATATTAAGACTATATCCAGAAGACCCTCATCTCATATATATCAGTCCAAAAGGCAGAAAAATACTAAATATAAACTAACGATTGGGATGAAAAACAATTAATAATTTTATATATAAATATATAGCCAGTGAAATCCCACAAATGTGATTTGGAGAGGGTAAAATATATACAAACTTTATCACTACCTCATAGAGATAGAGAGATTGTTTCCGAAAGACTCTCAACTCATATATATCAGTCCAAAAGACAGAAAAATACTAGATACAGACTAATAACCGGGATGAAAAGCAATGAATAATTTTATAAATACAATAAAATGGAAATAAATGCAAAAAGGAGTTGAGCTGTCACAGTTCCATGGCTGTTGTATAATTTTGAGGTTTAGTCTATTTTCTACGCCATTAGTAGCAAAAACCCCCCATGTGTTAACTGTTTGTTAGGCCACACATGACCCCTTACCTACTAATTAATATGTTTCATAACATCAATTATACAAAGTCTTTTTCATATAAATTCTTCTTCTAAATCAAAATATACATATATACTCATCAAAATTAAATAAATCTCCTCTAAGTGGGCCTTTAATAATAAATACGTGAAAAGTAACACGACGAAACTCACATAATATCTTAATTATACAGGACAATAGATTGAATTATATTATTTTACTTTTTTTTAACGTTTGATAAATATTAATAATACTTTGATATATACTATTTTACTATTGATTTAATTTTGGTTGTATGTTATTTTAAAAAAATAATTAATTATAATTTTGTTAGTTTGGTTTTATGTGGTGAAGTAGCGGAGGGAGCAAGGAATAATAGTTTTTGTCAAGAAAATGTTTGGTAGTAATGGAGAATGTCTCTTAAATCAATTATTTATATTCTAGATGAGTTGGTTGGTTTAAAAAATAATTTATTTTATAATTGTTGAAAAAGTTCTTATAGAACAAATTGGTTTAAATTCTAATAAAAATGGATAGTTTGAGAAACTTTACTTCAACAATCACAATGTCTGAGTCTGCGTTAATTTCATGAGATGTCTGTCACTTTCCACCAATAATATCTACTCATATTTTTTTATCTCTTTTTAGGGGTGTATAAAAATCTGAACTGCTGATAAATCGAATCGATAAAAATATTATTAGTTTATTATTATTGGATTATTAGGTTATCGATTTTTTAATGGTTTTAAAAATATATATATTATTGGGTTATCGATTTTTACTATTGGATAAACCGATAACCCTATAAGATTATAATAATTTACTATTTTACCACTTCGTAAATATTAAATATTAATAATTTAATAGTAATAGGATACTATGAGCCCGTTTGGCTTAGCTGAAAAAAAATAACTTTTAAAAAATGCTTTTAAAGTATTTTAAAAGTGTTGAAATTTATTTGAAAAATAAGCAGTTATGTGTTTGGATAAAAGTGCTGTAGCTG
>JBCEWC010005057.1:0-25793 GCA_038996855.1 Solanum aculeatissimum | reverse complement strand
GGCAAATTATTTGCATCAGACAAGTTATTTGCATCATCTGGTGGAATCTGTGAGGAGGAAGAAGCTCCATTTTCCAGACGCTTCAATTGTCTGTTCACAAAGGTCATTAAATGTCTAACCAAATATTAATCTTTACTGTTGAATATTATATTCAAAATCTGATTTTTTGATTATATATGAAATTTAAGTAAAAATAGGGAAGTTGTAGAGATTTATCTATTGGCAATTAATTATTGTGAATATAATTTACTAATTACTTACCTAAATCTTTCAATTATTTATTGTAAGTAAATCCAATTTTGCACTTGCTTCAAATTAAAAAGAAAAGCTACTATTTAATTTGAAAAGAAAAATATATTGATATATTTATAGTTTTAAAGACAATAGATTCTTCACCTTTTAAATTAATGTTTTTGTAAAGAAGAATCAACCTAAATAAGCCACTCAAACTAATAATAATGATTGAATGTTTAATTCATATATTATATTCCACAATAACGAAAGCACTTTTTCACTCTTTCATATACTAGGGGATTTCACTTGGAAAAGAAAATGTTTTATACTAACGGATTTGGGTCCATAACCATGGGTTCCAATGCACGAGATCTTGTAGCACATACCAATGAGGTCCTATCGATTAATATTACACAGAAGAAATCAATTATAGACACTAATACAATTAGATCCGCTCTTCATAGTACTTCAAAAGTCACTCAACTATATAAGTCAACGTTATAACTTCTCACCTCGAGACATGTCAATCAATCAACCGGAGTCATTTATCATACAGTACAACAACAACAACATAGCCAGTGAAATCTCACAAGTGAAGTCTGGGGATGGTAAAATATACGCAGACCTTACCACTACCTCATTGAGATAGAGAAGTTTGTTTCCGCCATTCATCATATAGTTCATTCACTGATGTAAATATGTGAGCTCAACACAGCCAGTGGAGGGAAAGAAGCATATTACTTACTCATTATGAATCATAAACCTTGTGAAAGTAAGCAAAATATGCTGTTAAGTAATACAAGATGTTCCAGAGATTTATCAAGAAGCAAGCTAGGATGAATATTCTTTTCAACTAAGAATGGTTCCAATGTTTTCTTACTCACAACAGTGAGGCCAACTCTGCCAATCTGAGGCATAACACGACTTCCTTCTCCCTTCGTTATCATGAAATGAACCATCGAAAACTTCCTTGCCATCCCTGTTTCTTCGAGTTCTTTTTCTCCTTTCCGAGTTGAGGGGATAAAACATATGCAATGAACTGCTGAATATGATACACCTTGCTGTTAGTCTTGGGAGTTTCTGATGAGTTGCTGTCAGTATTGGAGTTTGACTGGACTAGCATAAAAATAAACATACACAGCCTAGAATTGAAGAGAAAACAAAGGACTTTCTGTGAAGTATGAAACTTTTGAAGAAAATGTAGAAGCATTTTTCAAGTCAACTAGACAAAGGGACAATATGCACATGGCAAATGGAGAAAAAGTTAAAAACTAATAGGATTCTTTCTAATAACAACAACAATATACCCATTGTAATCCCAAGAGTGGGGTGTGCGGAGGGTAGGATGTACGCAAACATTACCTCTACCTTTGTAGGGAAGAGGTGATGTTTCTGGTAGGCCCTCGGCTTAATAGGACTCTTTCTAATCCGGTTAATAATTGAACTAACAATTAAAGTTCACTTTTTCTTTTCAAGAACTTATCACAATACATCTCAATTTTCATAGCCCAAAAACTACATTCTTCAAAACAGTTTTTGTTTTCCTGTTTAACTAAGAATGGCAAGAATTACAGCCACAAAATCCATAGATTTCTATTTTTCAAGGTTTCGGAAAAGAATTTATTTTCCTTTCAAGAAAAGAATCCACCTCAGGAAAGCGTTGCCGGTCATAGTAAAGAAATCTGACCCCTTCAATAATCTGCAGCAAATAATGCATAGATTTAACAACATAAGCAAGAGACAATTTTTCAAAGGATTGAAAACAATAGAGTACTTGAGTCGAATTAGGCATACCGTCATGTTTCTTCATTAGATTCCTTGCAAACAGCACACATATGAGTATAAACCCCACTCCAGCTACCCCTCCTACTATTATAGCCACTGTCTTCCCCACATTTTGCCCTGACCCTACAACAATTATAAAATGCAGCTCTATTTACAATATAATTGTAGACAACTAACCAAAAGAATGGCTGGCAAATCTAAGGAGGACAAAGTTTTGATTTATCCAAGGAAAGAAATAAGGCCCCACTGCATCACAAGGAGCAACTGTGAGCTACATTGCTTGGACTCTCCTAAAATGCTACCAAACTCGTGTTGGTTCCTACAAAATTGCACTACTTTTGGAGGATCCTTCACACACCCTTCGGAAATTTTGAAGAGTCTGAGCAACAATAGATTGTAAGGAATAGCCGCTCTTTGACTGCCCCCGACCAACCCACCCACATATCACAACAACAAAAAAAGTTTTGACTAATTCAGAAGATTATTTAATGTAGTTGAAATAACTGAAGTTATGTTAGTTGTTACCCAATCAAGTAAAACTCTAGCTCCACTTCTTGCTCATCCAATTCACAAAGACTAGTTGGAAATCGTCTGTCAGGCTGGTGCTAAAGAAGGGTTTGATATAATCAACTTATTGGCACTGATGACTTAGATGGTTAGACTTTTTATCATCTATACAACTATTTTATGTGGCAGACAACTCAAAAGTCCAAGAATACTAAAGTCTATTAGCTTGACTATGTTTTACAATGGCAAAAACATAGAGAATTGTCAATTTAGTAGAATGGCAACTTCCGCGATACAATTAGGAAATACTGCTACTAAACCTATGTTGCTCAGACTTTCCAGAAATGCAGTCACACCCGTGTCAGATCCTCCAAAAATGCACTACTTTTGAAGGATCTAACATGCACCCTACAACATTTTTGAAGAGTCCGATCACATAGAGCTAACAAAAGGTTTTATATCAAAATATCTAATACCTGAAGATGAAGAAGGGGACCAATCTGAAGACGACGATGTTGTTTTAGGGACCCCATTTGGATAATTACTATAACTAATAAAACACTTGTGCAGAAAGATTTGGCCAGAGACGGAGCTTCCACATTCCACCTGAGCTTTCTGGACAGCATTTTTCACACAATCAGCACAATCAGCTGAGCCAACATCCCCTTCACATTGCCCCAAGGTATAAACAGACTGATAGCCTGCTGTGTAGAAACCATTGCTACTAGCCATGCCATTTTCCAATGCAGAAAAAGCAGTATCCCTTCTTTCCTCAAACCCACTACCTGACAGTATTTTCGACACAGAACATGAAAAAAACACTAAAATTTCAAGTTAAAAAGAATACTAAATCTTGCAAGTGTAATGGTACGGTGATAAATACTAAAGATCAAATCTATAAAACTTGAACTCTAAAACTGATACAGCTACCAAGCAGTTGTGGATGTATGTAGGGTATAAGTAACATGTTCAACCTAGACCAGAATTTTCGAGACAGAATACAAATATTTGTAACAAAATCACTAGAAATTCAAGAAATACTAAATGTTACCCATATTTTGAGAAGCACAAAGGGTTCAATGGTAAAAAACTAACAATTTGAACTCAGTAAAATTTAAATCTTGAATTTGCCTAAGCCCTAAGCTAACTCAAGCATTTTTCCCACTACAAGCAACCTCATAGAGCATGTAACAGCCATAAAGTTGAATTCTTGCAGCAACATGCTTGCTACCACAGAGCTTATCTATGAATATTGGCAAACCACTCACACATTTATTAGAAAGGTCACCTCTACACAGAAAAGACCAGAAATTGTGGACTTTCCACTACCAGTACTATAGAGCAAACCTATAAACTTCAAATTCTGAATCCGACTTAAACACAAAGTATAACAATATATGCAAGAAACACTAAAAATTCAAAATAAAAGCAAAATATTTAGAATTGAACAAGTAAAGTTTAAATCTTGAATCTGCCTAAGCTACCTGGAGCATTTTTTCCACTACAAGTCTTGAACAACATCTCCATTCCAGATATTTGAGGGAAACCAGCAACCTCATATAGCATGTAACAGCCAAAAAGCTGGATTCTTGCAGCAACAGGCTTGCTGCCACATAGCTTATCAATGAGTATAGGCAAACCACTCACACATTTATAGCATTGAACATTAGAAAGGTCACCTCTACACTGAAAAAGACCAGAAATTGTAGACTGCCCACCACCAGTACTGGTCTTATAGAACTTGGACTTTGAGGACTGTGAAACAAGAGTACCAAAAAGGGAAGAAAGGGCTTGTGAGTAAACCCCAGATGGATCTGATAAAGCTTGCTTTGCACAGCCTTTGTAAACCAACTTCGTGAAATCAGAATCAGATTTAGCTTGTGGGGTTAGCTTGAAAATGGTAAATATAACTAAGAAAAGAGAGAATATGCAAAATGGCTTTGTTGGAAAACTCATTTTGTGGATTCTTGATGGATTATTCCATTGTTTAGTGGGTTTTTTGAAGTTCTTTTCTGGATAAAGATTTCAAGCTGGCTGTTTTGTAAAGTGAAATGAGGAAATGCTGAAGGGTTAACTTTCTCTTTTTGTGTGCTGGTAGAGGTTATCTTCACCAGTAGTAAACATTTTTTCCATTCACATTAAAGTTTGATTAATTTGAATTCACGTTATATTCGTTAAACAAAAATGTTAAAGATCATCAAAAGAATGAGCAGTGCCACATGATAGATTAAAAAAACAAAAATTATGTTAATTTAGTTGTGGTACTATTTATATTTTAGAAAGTATTTCCTTTTTTTTTAAAAGGTGAAAAAATATTTTATTAAAAAATAGTTAGTCTTTTTAAAGAATAAAGTGATGGTCCCTATCTTTTATATTCCTAAAATTCTGTTTTGATTAGACATGATCACATGAAATTTTGTTTTTTGAAAGATTGTCACATGAAATGTGAAGAATAATTGTTTGAGGTAATTTTGAATATATATATATATAATAAATTAATTAATTTTAAATTAATGTAGTTATATTTTATTAATATGAAAAATAGTAAAAAATCACAAAAAATATATAACATTAGACAATATAAGTTTTATCAAAAATCATAAAAATATACACTATTTATATAATATAAATTACTTATACATAAGCTATACATTAAAAATATATTATGATCCAATCGAAAACTGAATATAACTTGATTATATATAAAATATATACTGATTATATATGATTATATAATGAATACTTATTTTTTTATTAATTATCTAATTATCTCTTATTATTTTTTTATCAAGAATATCTTAGTATTTGAAGAGAATGAGAACAAAATATTGTATGCTACTAATTAAGAAAAAACTACATCACATGTATAGTGAAAGGAATATTCCCTACGTAAGAGAAGGGAGATGAAGAGAATTAAATTAAAATATTTGAAATTTAAATATTTTTGGGTATATTTGCCTCTTATGTCCATTAATGGAGTACAACAAACACCATGTGAAAGTACTTTTTTTAAAATTTTATTTATTATTGTGGTTTCCGGATAATAAGATTGGTGAAAAGATATATTTTTTAAAAAGAATATTGAAATTTAAATGTGAAGTTTCACAATTTTCAATTCACTTCATGATTAGTTAGTCACACCTTTGAGTGTAATATCATGTGAAGTATTGTACAATTAAGAACAAACATCAAAAGTTATGGATATGAATTGTAGTGTGATAGTTAAAAAAATTTCTATCCTTAATTAAAGATTTTGAATTTGAACCCCTAAAAGTAAAACATACTGAAATTTAAATGTGAAGCTTCACGATTTTCGATTCACTTCATGATTACTTAGTCACACCTTTGAGTGCTATATCATGTGAAGCATTGTACAAATAAGAACATCAAAAGTTATCGATATGAATTGTAGTGAGATAGTTAAAATTTCTCTATCCTTAATTAAAGATTTTGAATTCGAACCCTAAAAGTAAAACAAACATTTGTTGGAAGTATGAAAATTTGTTAGATTAGATATAACTTCTTTTGATATATATATATATATATATATATATATATATATATATTTTGCTTCATTTTAAACACACTCTTTATGTATAACATGAGTATAATCGTATATAAAAAGTGTATATCAATATCTATCTATTTTTACTTTAAAAATATGAACTCCTTAAATTAAATGTTGAATTATAATAATATCCCCACTAAAAATTATCCTCTAATGTGAGTCTTAAATTATTATAATACCCCAACGAAAAATTAAACACTAGTATATATCGACTTTAATAGCATATTATTTCTTGAAGGATTGTGACGTCTTTCTTCAAATGATTATGATTGTTTTGATGAGCTATGACTTCACCAAAGAATAGTGACTTTTTCGATGAATAAAATACAAATACAGCTAGTCGAGGAGTATGTCTTTGACTTCATTCGATAAAGAATTTTAAGATTATACAAGAAAACTAACTTCTTTTTTTTTTATAGTAATTGACGATTAACTATAACAAGAAAAGAATTACTCCCTCCGTCCATCTTTACTTGACCCCTATACTATTTTAGGATGTCCAGCAATACTTGTCCAGTTTATGAAATCAATAGATAATTTTACATTTTGTTCCTAATTTACCCTTGTCATTAATTATAATTACTTCCCTATTACATTTTTCAATACATTGTATTAATTATATTCAAAGGGTGATTTGGTAAAATTAACCCTATCATCTACTGCTTCTTATTTCCCGTGTCAAATCAACAGGGGCCAAGTAAAGTTAGACGAAGGGAGTAACTATGATGATTAACGACTAATAATTTGAGGTTGCTATACAAATTTACAATCGAAGTAATTTTATTGAAACTTAATTAGAATACTTATCATGAGTCGTTAATATTATATATGCTCTTTCAAAAATATCTAATCATAAAAAAATATGCTCTCCAAAAATGAATCACCACCATTGATCACATCATATCAAATCACAACCGTTCATTCCTTGTCCCAAAATTCATAATTCATTCACTACTACTCTCTTCCTCAGTCGGCGCCTCTTTTCCAGATTTTCTCTGTACACAAACCCTCACTCTCTCTTCTCCCTCACACACTCAAAATCCACATTTTTTGATATACATATATATACATCTAATATATATAGAGATAAAGAGAGAAAAAATATAGAAAAATTATGGATTCAGATCAAGGAAAGCTTTTTATTGGTGGGATATCATGGGAAACATCAGAGGAGAAGATGAAGGAGTATTTTCAAGGTTATGGTGATGTTTTACAGACTGTAGTAATGAGGGATAAGATTACTGGGAAGCCTAGAGGATTTGGGTTTGTTGTATTTGCAGATCCTAATATTCTTGATAGAGTTCTTCAGGATACCCATGTAATTGATGGACGTACGGTGAGATTTTTCATGCTTTAATTTTGTTCATTTCGTTATTTTAGCTTATGGGGTTTCGCTAATTTTGCTTATTTCTCTATTTTAGCTTCTGGGGTTTCATCATTTTGGGCTGTTTATCTGTTTTAGCTTCTGGGGTTTCATTATTTTGTGTTGTTTCTCTATTTTAGCTTCTGGGTGTTCATTAATTTGGGTTGTTTCTCTGTTTTAGCTTCTGGGTTTTCGTTTTTTGGGATGTTTTCGTGATTGTTCTTTTTTTCTTTTGGAAATTTTATAGTTGTGGAGGTTTTGGTTAAGTGTGCTGATTTTTGTGATTGTTACTTGGGCATTTTCCTGATGTGACATTTCTAGTTAGGATGTGTTTATGCTTCTATTATCATGATGTGAAGTTCCCTCTTTTATTTGTGGCTTCTGGCTGTTGTTTATTTTCTGTTTTTTCCCCTGGCCTGTGGAGTTTTGGGTAAATGTGTTTATTTGTGATTGTTTTCTGGGTGTTTTCTAATGTGGCATTTCCAATTTGGAATGTGCTTTTGTGTCTATTTTCAGGACATTTGAGTTGTTTTCTGGGAGGTCTTTATTTGGTTGCTGATTATCCATTTTAAGCATATCTTTATCCTTGTTGAGTTCTGATCAGATATGTTCTTAGTTTGACTTCGCTCTTTGGTACTAAAGTTTAAGTCGCTTTTGGGTCTCAGATCACTTCATTTCTTGAGCTGGTTTGTGCTTATGGAATTTTTCTTATGGTTTTGTTATCTTCTTCTGGTTTTGCCTTTGCATTTATCAAGTTCTCCCAATATTTGAAGGAAAGTCACATCTTTTAGATTGTGGTTTCTTATAAGTAACAATAGTTTCTCCCCAGTCAATTTTGTAAGTAGACAAGTTCTCCTGATATTTAAAATGAAGTCTGCATCTTTTATATTGTGTTTTTTCTAGTAAAAACTAAAAAGTAGTTCCTCTCGAATCTATTTTTTGACTAGAAAATGCGTTGCATATGTTCTCTTTTGCTGTGAAAACGGTGAATGAGGTTCGCTAATTCGTTGCAGTAGTTCATGCGTTTGAGTGCCAAATGGTTCCCAACCTCATAATGTGCTGTGCAATGGTGTTTTGCATATGTGAAATGATTTTTTCTGTGGAGTGTGTTGCTGTTGTGCCTTTGGAAGCTAGAATAATGTGACCTAATTCCTTCCGTTGATTGAATCATGCACTTTGATGCAACGGGTGGCTTATTAGAATTATGTCCATGTTTTTAGCTACATTTCGTGATATTATTATTCTTATTAAAAATGATATTTATACAATGTGATGAATAGAGTAGTAAATAGTGAAGTTGTAAGATCACCATGTGAAGTTATACAATGAGTGGTCTTGCAGATAGAGATACATTTTTCTTCATTATGGTAATAGAGTGCGGGTTGGTTTATTTAGTCAGTATGACCTCTTTAGTTTGAAAATAGATAGCGGTTTTCCCACAATAAATTTTGCAGTGATACTGTTTAGAGCAATGTTATGGTGGTTGCTATTAAGTTGGTTTTAATCTTTACCATTTAGAAAAATATATATTAAGTTGATGTTCCCTCTTTCTAGATTAGGGGACCATATATACAATGTGGTGAATAGAGTTGTAAATTTGAAAGATTCTCGAATTAAATCACTTGCTATACAATGGGTGGATTTGCTTGGGATCGATGCGTAGTAGCTATTATAGTTATTGTAGTGCAATTTCTTGCTTCTGTTGCATAGTGGTCAGTTTTGTATAAGCGCATAATTTTGCTAGGTGGTGTGCCTCAGTTGTGCCTTCTGAAGATGGAATTGTGCAGCAAAGTGTGTTCATTATCAAGCCATGCCCTTGATGCAATATCTGGAAAGTGGGATGATTGTTTCCTCTTCAATGTTTTTGACACTTGTTGGTGTGATAGTGATGAAATGATATCTGACTTGTTGAAAGAAAAAAAACCTAAAATGTGGCGCATAGAGTTGTAAATGTTATTGTATGTAGTGCGTGGACTTGTAGATAGAGATAATGAACACACTTTCGGTCGATAGGGTGCAGGCAGGTTTATTTTAGTCGTAGTGTCCTCTTTTGGTATTATTAATGAGTATAGATAATGGTTTGTTCACAACGAGTTCTGCACAGTGTTGTGAAAGGCGCACGTAAGCTCTGAAGAGAGGCTTAAAACATGTTGAGAGCTTGGCCTCGCTTGATATGCGCTTTATTGTCGTCATCAAGTCTCTAAGACATACTTTTGCTTGCCAATAAGCATTTCATATAGAGGCTACACTAAACAATTGATGTTTCACTTTCTATTATTTATTTATTTTCTCAATTTCATGGTCCATATATTTGTTATATGGACTTATAATTGTTTGTCTTGGACTAAACATATATATATATATATGTTTTTTCTCCATTTGTGCTTTTTTCATTAAAGCCCATGCTTTATGCCCCAATAGATTTTCTTGTGTGTTTTCACTTTTGATAACACTGATCATTCTGCAGTGGTGAAGGTAAGTAGGTAACTGATAGAAGCACTATGATAGTGGTTTATTTTAGGTAGTGTGCACTTTGTTTCTAGATTAGAGCATTATTTGCACTGACCAATTTAGTGACTTAATAAGGCATTTGTTGAATCATTCCTTTGTTGCTAGTTGCACTGCCAAATGAAAAATTTCCTGTGATAATGTTAAACTGATGTCTTTTACAGCTCAGTGCTATTGTATTGTGTCATAGTGCTACTGCTTGAGTAAAGATACTTCTATTTAAGATGTCAAATTCATTCGTACATTTGTTTCGTTGTTTCATCATACTTTAGGAAGTCACAAGTACGATGCTTGCAGGTTCAACAGAAGTTAAGTTCGTTTCAGATGATAAGTTTGTCTTTTACTATAGGTTCCACCCGAGTAATAACCTAGTTGATGGAAAATTTCACTTAAATTTTGTTCATCTTTGTATAACAAATTCTGTCCTTTGTGACTAACTTGCTTGCGTCTGAATTTTGTTGTTCTTTTACTTAGCTGAATGATATTTTTTTCTGCATAGGTCGAGGCTAAGAGGGCCTTGTCCCGAGAGGAACAACAGGGTCCAAGATCTGGAAATATGGGTAGCGCTAGAAGTTTTGGAGTCGGTGGAAATAACAAGACCAAGAAAATATTTGTTGGGGGACTGCCGCCCACTCTGACTGAGGATGACTTCAGAATTTACTTTGAAACTTATGGTAATGTCACTGATGTAGCAATTATGTATGATCAACAGACCAATCGACCTCGTGGTTTTGGCTTCATTTCATTTGATTCTGAAGATGCAGTAGATAGGGTTTTACACAAGACATACCATGATCTCGGTGGGAAACAAGTGGAAGTAAAACGTGCTCTTCCTAAAGATAGTAATTCTGGTTTTGGTGGTCGTTCCACGGGCAATGGTGGTAGTGGTATGGGTGGTGGAAGTTATCAAGGGTATGGTGCATCTGGTGACAATCCCAGTTCTTATGACAGAATGGATACCAACAGATACATGCAATCACAAAACACTGGAGGTGGTTATCCATCTTATGGTTCCTCCGGACACGGCGCTGCAGGTTATGGATATGGATCATCCAACAATGGCATGGGTTATGGTGCTTATGGAAGTTACGGTGGAGCCAATCCTGGCTATGGTGGTGTCAATCCTGGATATGGTGGTGGTGCTGCCTTCGGAAATCCAAATGTGCCCGGTACTGGTTATGGTAGTGGTCAAGCTGGTGGACAAAGAAGCCCATGGGGTTCTCAGGTTCCTTCTGGATATGGGAATATGGGTTATGGTAATGCATCCTGGGGTGCTTCAAATGCTGGTGGTGGAGGTGGGCCTGCTAACGGAGGATCTGCTGCTGGTCAGTCTCCAACTGGAGCCACGGGGTATGGAAATCAAGGTTATGGCTATGGTGGCTACAGCGGAAATGATGGTGCTTATGGAAATCCATCTGTTGGAGGTGGTGCATCGAGAGACATGCAATCAAGTGGTGGAGGTTACATGGGTGCTGGCTATGGCGATGCTAGTGGAAATTCAACATTGAGATCTGATACCTCACAAGGTTCTGGTAATTACGGTGCTCAGCAAAATGGACCTCACAGTGGCTATGGTGGTGCTCCAAGTCGGCAGGCTCAACAGCACTGATCGTAGTGCTTGAATTCATCCGATAACTCACCTATCACTGGAGCAGAGGCTTTCACGCTACTGGTTTCATTCCCCAGAGAGTTTACTCTTGCAAGCATTATGTGCTAAATGAGATTTTGGTTGGATTGCTTGAATTTTAGTAGTTTACAGTTCTTATTTCTAGTCTACACAATAAGTGTCAGTAGTTTGCCTATTTCATAATATTTTCTGTTCACTGTAGTTTTAACTTGGCTTGCTTATGGTTAAGAGAGAAAGGTCAAAAATATCCAAACAAATATTTGCTCATTTCCCATACCCATTACAACGGCTTGGGCTCTCAAGCCAATTGCTCCGGCAAACTTCATCTCCGACCAACCACTGCTCCCATTCGTTTTAGGTCAGATCCGGTGAATCGTGGAATCACAGTTGCTGTACTTTTGAATTTGGTAACCATTCTAAGGCATTGTGTAGTAGTAAGGAGTAGTTTGGTTTGAATACAAGTTATGATAGAGTTAATTATGATGGACTTATTTCTTTTCGAATGTTTGGTTTGTTGCATTCGAATACAAAAATACCTTTTATGAATGCGAAAAGTGCTGTATGAAAAGGGTTTAAAGGGATATTTTTGTCATTTACTTGATAAGTTATCTCGAGATTATTATACTACCCAAAGGGAGGGATAATGTATTAATTATTAATTCTAGAATAAATTATCTTGAATTTAGCAACCAAATAACAAATTGAATTGACTCTTTGATGTTATCCTTTGCACCAAACTACCCTAAAGAGTAAAGAGTGCAAGATATTCATTGACTAGTTTGATTTGTAAAATTATATGCTTTATTGTTCAACATTGGACTGTCACCTGCTCTTTGTAAAACATTCTAACTTAAACAACAGATAACACTAAAAGGAAATACTTTTGCATTAGTTTTCAGTTTGAAAAATCATGCAGCTGACTTCTAATACTAAGATAAAAAACAAAACAAATTCAACCCCTTCCAAACATGAACAACAACAAAAAAATGCAGCAAAAAACAGACTTTCTGTGTCAAGTTGTCCGAAAACACTCAGCAAGCGCTTACCAACTGCTTTTTCTTTGTAATTCCATACTTACCGAGGCAACATAAGTCGTTCAAAGCCTTGCCACGCAGATATAGTTCCTTCGCGTGTAGTTTTAGTTCGTTCTTGATCAATTTCTTCAAATGACCAACGGATATAGTTCTGGGAGCCACACCTTTGATCCTTCGCGAACTTGTCTGGTGGTAACTCTTCATGTCTAATGGTTCTTGGTAACTCGCAACATAAGAGAATGATCTTTCATAGATGTTTCCAGGAGGAGGACCACGTATATCAAACATGATAATCGACTCCTTGCTAATATCGTAGCAAGCTATATCACACGAATCAGCTAGACAGTGTCCCTCATATATAAGTTTTTGCAGATGAACTGGTACTCTTATCTTCTTTAGAAGCATGAGCTTCACATTCTTGACTAACTCATGCCTATGCACGTCTAGTGCAATTCTTCCATCACTCGTTCTGACAAAGATCTGTATTGTTTTACTCTTCACCAGTAAGACAGACTCTTCGTTGATACCACACTCATGTAACATCTTCCAATCTTCCAATCTCTGTTTTCCCAGAAACAGATCAATAGTATATGTTAAGTAGCCAACTCTGCTCTCTATAATTGTTTTAATGTCGCGAACAGTTAAGGCAGGATTGGCTTCTATTTTGACAATATCCTCCGTTGGCATTACCACGAAAATAACCAACTTGTCTCTTGGCTTGGAAACCATATGAAGCATTGATCCACCATTGATTTTGTAAAAAGCTAAAGTTTTGTCATCTTCAAGAAACCTTCCATTATGAATAAGAGAGAGTTCCTTTAGTTTTACGCCATCTCTGGCCTCGATCTTGTCTTTGACATCCTGAATAGTATCTGAGATCCTTGAATAAACAGTAATAGCACCTATAGCATAGGCTCTCTTCACTAAAAATGGCATCAAGACTGAATAGTCAATGTAAGCATGAAGGAGGGAGTTTTCGATAATGCCATAATCGACTAGCTTTTGTTCATCTGTTAGCTCAACACCATTTGAAACTAGCTTCTGAAAACATTCTGGTATGCCCTCCTTATCATGTAATAAAGATTTGACGTCTCCAATGCTATCTGATTCCTTAACTCTTATAGCAACTGTTTTATTAATCTTCAAGTATATAGTCATCTGCAAGAAGAGAAACAAAAGCAAAATATGAATGCACTGTAAAGCACCTATGAAAAGGTCGGAGAACAAACAAGAGGGAGTTGCTTAGATGATAAACACCGTTCACTTCCAACCCAAAGGTTGTCAGTTTCGAGTCCCCAAAGGAGCAAAAAGAGTGGAAGCTCTTAGGGAGGGGTAAAAGAAAAGGTCAGAGAACGCGAATGTTTAAGGTAAAAACCATGTTGTCAACGATGCCACTCAATTGTACAACATTTGTTGTGCTTAAGCCCTTTCCACGACCTGCCTTTTTAGTAGGTGATTCACTAACGAAGTGAAGAAAAGACTAGATGAATCAAAGAAGATACTATAAGCCCTCTACCCCACACATGTAACCAACTAGCATTGTTCTGGTTCCACCGACTAGACCCAAAGAGTGATTCAATCAATACATAGGTGCACTTAAAGTGGGGTATGTGAGTTTCTCACGTGCATAAAGAAGATCGAAAAGATCCTCTAAATTCCTACTAGCATTTCCCAAACTAAGTGAAATGAACAAAAATGTTCTTA
Source organism: Solanum aculeatissimum (assembly GCA_038996855.1). Classification (NCBI taxonomy): domain Eukaryota; kingdom Viridiplantae; phylum Streptophyta; class Magnoliopsida; order Solanales; family Solanaceae; genus Solanum; species Solanum aculeatissimum. The sequence goes on along the minus strand of JBCEWC010005057.1, from coordinate 11,463 downwards.
AACTATGGGGCATTTTTAGACCAAACTATAAACGGAGGACATTTTTGACCCTTTTCCTTGAAAAAATACTAATTGTGATCCGTTCAATGAGATCGGTTGAACCCATTGACGGCATGTTACATTATATTTATATCTTAGATCCACCTCGTCCTTTTACGTTATTTCAGATTTATATTTTAGATCCACCTTCTTCTAATTATACATCTATCCTCGCGAAATCCTGAATCCGCCTATGACGATTCAAAAGGTTAAAATTGAAGCAAAGAAAACCTCACACCCTACCCCCACCCCACCCCCACTGGAAAAAATTAAATAATAATAATAATAATAATTAAAAAAAAATCAGAATTCTAACCTCCTTTTCTTCTTCTTGAATTTCATTAATTTCCATGTTCTTTCCTATGCCTTGAATGCTCCCTTTGAGTGTTTTTTATAGAGTGTACTCCAACTTTTGGGGGTGGAACAAGTCTAACAAAATTATCCAATAGAAATATAAGTAGTAGTCCAATCTATTTACGTTAAAATTAGCCCATGAAAATATAATCAATCCAACTCATTTAGTTTTAAACGTAACACGTCATTGACACTTACGCCCCTCATAACAAAACTAAATAAATGTAAGAGGGACATAAGTATATATTTCTGTATCATAATATTCCCTTGCTATATCCACATGACTTTAGTTTCTAGATAACTTATGGCCCACGGATAGAGTCGTCAATATAGGCTTGCCTGACTCAACTAGTAATTTGATAAAGTACTAAGATTTTGGAAGCCCATTTAAGAGCCGGCTTTTTAACGCGGCCCAAAGTAAGCCCAAGGACCCCTGGGCTAAATTAAAAATAAAAATAAAGTAGATTACTAAAAATAAGTAAATAAACAAGATCCAATAACTTGTCTCTACTCTTGAATATGTATAATCATCTATCTAGAACTCAGTAAACAAAAAGGATTATGATGCAGAATCCATAAACTAAAAATACTTTGCTCCGTCTCTACCAACATTCCTGATCATACAAAGCAAGTTGTAAAGTGAACATTCAAGAACTATGTATTTATTTTAAGAGTTGAAGGTATTGGTCAAATTTTTCAACAAAAAAACCAGCAACATTCAAGCTTATGATGGCGTTGGAAGATAGCTGAAAAGTCCAAAGAATTTGTATCTGATCAACACTCATTCAGAACATGTACACAACACAATAGTATACGTTATAAATCTGCAGATGCACTTGGACAAAACAAATCATATATTTGAGTATATGATTGATTACAACATACATGTTCAACCTTCAGGTTTACTGGAGAGCAAAACAAGCCGTATATGTGAGCATAAGATTGATCACTTACGTGCTTTCACAAACTTAATACATACAACCATTTCAACTAATAGTCACTGAAATTTATCTTTTTTTAGTGACCCTCTATGCAATGCGAATTTAAAGTTAACGGGAGCTTATTTTCCAATGGGGAAAATGGTTCGTGATTAGGTTGCTTGGTTCCCTTCACTGGACGCAAGCAAGCTAGGTAGCCATGCAACTGGTTGTTGAAGTTGAACCACGGCAGCTTACTCACTGGTGTGACTGACTCCTCTTCTTTAGGCACTGGAGCATTAGACATGTCCTGTTTATTAAGAAAAAAAAATTCGCATTAGGAATTCGTTCCTCATATATGTAAATAATATCGAAGAATTGTGATCATGAAAGTGGTGAAGGCATAAACATGTAAAGACCAACATTTTGAAGCTACTTAAGTATAAAACATCCTACACTTACCAGGAAATTGAGTTCTTGATTGTCAGCACCAAGGTGTATCTCGATCAGCTTGTGTAAATCAGCTAAAGTTGAACCTTTAACAACCTTTAGTGTAGTGATAATCCCGGGATTTTCCTTTGATGCAGCTTCCCATTTCACATGCACTTCCAGATCGACGTCTATGCTTTCAAATGTTGGGTTGAAGTTTTCCTTTGAATCATTTACTATCTCACTAGAGAAATTATGTAATTTTCTTACAGGTGAATCCTCTCTAATTTCTTTAACTGGAGGTGATTTCGATTCAGTATCTTTAACTCTCTTTTCTGCAGGCTCTGAGGGGGTTGTTGTAATACACTGCTGAGAGAGTTCTCTAGAATTTCCACAAAGTTTGAATATATTCTGAAGTAGCTCTTTTCTACAAGGGACTGTGTCACTAGAAAGATCATCGGAACGATCTTCTACTGTACTAGTATGCAATAAATCATGATTGAGCATGCCAGAACATATTGTCTTTTCCTCAATAACCTCTTTTTGTACCTCCTCGACAGGGCCTTCACTGTCGTTACCTTCTTCTTCCTCCTCGAATACGGTGCTCAAGAATGATTTGTTGGTGAAATGTTGCAATAAGATAGAAGGATCTTCAATTTCTCTTGGATTGCTTATGCTAGGATAGCCTAAAATTGCCTGAATTGTGTTACTTTCTGCTTTATAGATGGCCACGTCCTTCTTTCCACAGTCCATATCAATAGATCTGTCCAAATCCATAGATTTCACCATTCCGGAGTCTTCAGAGTAAATCTCCAGTAGCCTTTTCCCAAAGCTGTTCTCCTCCACTTCTGTTGATCTGCTGCCAACTCTTGAATGCCAAAGCTCGGCCTCAATCTCCTCCAAGCGCCTTCTAAGCATTTCAAACTCTTGCTGCTGTTGGAACATTCTTTCTTCCATCTTCCTCCTTTCCCTCTCTACGAATTCATTTGCCATTTTCTGACATTGTTGTATCTTATTTTCAAATTCATGTTTCAACATCTGTGTTCGCTTGTTTACTTTAACAATGATATCCTCCTCGGTTGTCTCCACCCTGCTTTGTACTACTAATTCAAGTTTAGACCTTAACGTAGCAATTTCTTCTTCTTTCTTCATAAGCTTTCTCTTAGATTCATTACACTCTTTCTCTTTGACCTTATTCTCCATCTGAAGCTTGTAGATAAACTGATCCATAGCTGCAATTCTTGACCCCAAAATAACTGCTGACGATGAATCTTCTGTGCCTTTCTCCTTCAACGGCGAATGAGGGCCACGGACAATGCACTTTGCTTTAGCGCCGTATTCTAAAGTAGAGATAGTTTTGTGGAGCTCTTTAGGATCCGGGCTGGCACACAGTATCATGAGAATTTTGGACTTGTCATCCTCAAATGAATCCTACATGAAATAGTTAAATCAACTTCTTACAACAACTAGTATAACTTCCAGTGGCTATGTTGCTCTGGTCCTTAAAAAATGAGGCCTGGTGCATGTAGGATCCTCCAAATGTTATTCATTTGTGGACGATCTGATACGGGTGTGGCAACATTTTTGGAGGATCCAAGCAACATAAATCTGTGATATGCACGAGACATACCTGTAAGAGCATAGTTAACTTGCTGTCTCGGAAAGGCACATGGGAATCACCGTTAGCAATAGACTCAACCACCCTTTTCAGTGCACTGTTTCCCTGATTGATCTTTGCAGTCTGTATAATTTGATTGTCAGATATTAGGAGGAGATAAAGCATCAAGAGTTATTCATATATTTTGAGTTACTTTGAGTAGGAAGAAATCCGATAACAGACTTCAAAGAAATGAGATACGTAAAACATGAAACTTTACCTGCATTTTTGCTTCCATACCAGTTTGACCAGCTTGTTCTATATTCTCAGAACCTGCCATGTCGACAAGCATTAGCCTCCCTCCTACTGTTGGAACATCAATAATCATCTGCAACAACATTTAGCTTCGTTCATAAAAGATAAAGACAGATAATCCTTGCTGAGAACAGAAAATAAATTAACTTCTTTCCATTTAAACGTTGTTAAACATGTATTCAGAATCAATACCATGCAGTGGCTCCGAGAGCTCCGCTCATTGCACAAAGTGCTTTTCACTGTTCTTCTTTTCTCCACTTTCTGGATCTCCTTTGAGATCTTTGTAGCCTCAGTACCAGAAATAAAAGTTGCATTTTTTGCCTTTTTACCGATAACTTCAAGTCTCACCTGCAAAGGTAAAACACAGGGTCCAACATTACACAAAGACATATACAACATAAGTTTAGTTATACCAGTTAGCATCTCGTAAACTCTGATTAGTGGCGCTACAGCGAAAAAATGTACCACAAAATTAGGCCACGCACTATAAATAATTGGCAGTTTCAAGAAATTAAGTGAAGTACTATAAATCATAAGCATTCAGTATACTTAATAACTAAATCATCAATTTAAAAGACAGGTACAAAAATGTGACATGAACATGCAAAGTCAATTTATCTGAGGAGAAGATATAAGATATACACTCAAGTGAGAAAATGTCACAACAATATTAAGAGGTAAAATATGTGTACTGCACAATTCATAGATGACAAATGAGAATCACTATAACAGAATAATAATGTCATAGCATACACTGATTCAAGCTGCTCACTATTAACAAGAGCATTTTCTTAAACATACTCTATACAACAACTCTACTCCTCAATCCCAACAAGTTGGGGTTGGTCTATGTGACTCTTCAATGACCATATTTCCTCCTTTAAGCTCAACTCATGCCTAAACATGCTCAATATCCCAGTCTAAGCTCAACTCATGTTTAAACGTGCTCAATATCCCCGTTTAAGCTCAACTCATGTTTAAACGTGCTCAATATCCCAATTTAGGGTCAAATCATGTTTAAACGTGCTCAATATGCCCGTTTAAGCTCAATTCATGTTTAAACGTGCTGAATATGAGAGAAACTAAAGCCTTTTCTTAAACGTGCTCAATACTACTACTACAACAACTACTGCTGCTACTACTACACCTCAATCCTTGCCTATATGAATCCTCACTAACCATGTTTCCCCATTAAGGCTCAACTCATGTCTAATCGTGCTCAACTTTGGACGAATATAATGTGAGCTAATGGGCAATAATACTCTCTTTTTCTTCTGAAGATGATGCTGACTGATACCAGAATTCTATGTGACAGAATTAGAAAAATGTCTTCCTAGACAAAACAAAAGTATGAACACTAAAATGAACTACATTTCAAAAGAACAATGCCATCAATCCAAAAAAAGGTAATAAAAAAACGTTTTTTTACCTTAGAAGCACTCCCTTTAGACCATCCAAGCCCAAATCCTCCACCATTATTTGTTGATAACAGATCATATAACTCCTCATTATATATCTCCAAAACAGTAACTTGCACAAATGTTCCAACACTAATTTTCTCATAATTTTCTTCAGTTCCATCACCTAATATATCCCTTAAGGACCTATAGACAATCCCAGGCTGCTTAGAACTCCCAAACATGTTATAACTTTTACCAGCTCCTGTCGGTCCATACATCATAACAGTACATTTATCTCCCAATTTCACTCCATTAATCCTCGACTGCACAAATTTCGTGTAAAATTCATCAATATCTTCCTCCTCAGACAATGACACACCATCAAAGCTGAAATCTCTATATCCTGAATCAGTTTTCACTCTTAACGTCTCGCGATCAGGATTCACCTGTAACGACGATAAGGGCTTCTCTTTCCTTTCCGGGTAATCACGAATCCTGCCTATAACTTCAATGGGATGCTCTGCTGCTGCTGCTGCTGAAACAGGGGCTACAGAATTCGGGTTCGGGGATGGTTTTGCTGTGGTGAAATTCAATCTGTGTTTTGTTTGGGGTGTTCGTGAATTGGGTATCTGGTTAAGATTCAATTTTGAAAATGCAGTTGGGGTTCTCTGGTTTTTCGGTGTCGGCGCCATTGGAGACCAAAACTGCTTAAATTCGAGATACCCCAAATCAAGATTCAATATTTTTGCTCTTCTAAGGATTGGGAACAGCTGATTTTGCAGGAAATACAAGATTGAGCTAAGGGAAAGTGACAGAACAAAAAAAGTTTGTATCTTTTGGATGTTTTTGAAGTTCACTAAAAGTTCGGAAGTGTTTAACGTTAGATTGGTAACGGCTAGTTTTATTATGTAGTAATAGCTGGAAAGCTCCCATCTATTAAAGTGGGACATATAACACCATATTGGATGCAAATTCGCCACGTAATTTAAATGTCTATTTGTGTACATCGAAAATTAGAAAGCGTAGATGCAAACAAAAATCATGTAGAAATGTTTGCTAGGTGGAATGTTTTCTTCAAGAAATGATGGGATAAAATTGTAAACTCACTCTACTAATCATTGTTTTTTTAATAGGTTGTCATGTCAAAATTTGACAAGTAAAAAACAATTGAATAGTTAAAAAAAATCAAAAAGCATTATATAATTTAATAATGCCTAGTTCCATAAAGGTAAATAAATTAGTACAATTTTCTCAAGTAGTACTCCTTTTACAAACCTTTTTATGGACTAGAAGACTTTACTTACAATCCTTCAAATAAAGAAAACTTCCATAGCATATATACTTAGAAAAATTTTGTTCAAGTTACAAACCTTTTTATGGACTAGAAGGCTTTAATTTACATCCTTCAAATAAAAATACATTTTAATAGCATATATACTTAGAAAATTTTAGATCTTTGTGATTTTTCTATACAAAATGAAACCTCTTTTTTCGTCTTTTAGGTTATGTTGGTCTGACTCTTCAAACATATCATTGGTTGTGTGATTTTTGAAGGATCTAACATAGGTACGACAACAAACTAATTTTTTTTTTCAACCCCTCCTCTTTGCTAAGTGGAATGTTTTCTTTAAGAAATGATTAGCAATTTTATCATTCCTATGACAAAGTACCCTCAAGATTGTGTTAGCATCTGATCTATTCCATTTTCCTGTTGTTGGTGGCATAGGCAATTGTTGTCCATTTCCCACAACTCCAATTCCACTAGCTTCACAAGCCACATTGCTAAAATCATCAACCAATTGTTCTGTTGATTGTCCCATTAAAGACACTATCTCTTCAACTATTGTAGCTTCTTTTTCCACTACATCTTCTAGTATCAAGCCTTCACCACAAGTACAAAATATCCTCTTCAAACTTTCAAAATCTTCCTCAATCATTTGATGATCCATGCTAGAGAAGCTTCTTCGCGGTCCACCAGCTAGTAAAACCATAAGGTATGCCTCGAAAGAAGCCCTCATGACTTCTTTAAGCGCTAATGGTTGAGCACGGTCAATGAGGATAGCACATAAAAGAGTTAGGTTCTGTTTGAGTATCCTTAAAGCAGGACGGATGCGTGCATTCTCTACATCCCCTACATATAGGCTTGCATAGAATACAGTGTTGGAATCGAAGAACATTAGACGATAAGCAGCTACTTCTGATACGAGTTGGATGGCTGATTGGATGAATGAACGTGTTTGATCAAAGAAGGAACAGCATGATAGCTGTCTGTTCTTGTTGTAACGGCTTCCTGGTGAAGCGATGACTCTTGGGGAGAGCGATAGTGTTTTGTCAAGGGAATTGAGCTGTTGAAGGAGGTAATATAAGGTGTTAAGCCTTACATAAAGGCGTTGAGTTCCTCGGCTTGTTGAAGGACGTGGATTGTTATCTTCGTCTGTCAAATGCTGGTTTGGATCGTCTGATCCGATGCTACAAGCAGCTTTCTTCCACAGTTTCACAAATTTCGAGTCTTGGCCACATCTAGTTAAAGGAGGAAGTGTAGGCATGTAGTTCTGTTTTGGCCCTGCTAAGAAATTATGACTATCAAAAATGATTCGCGCACCAAAACTTGAACGAAATAAGGTTCGTTGAATTCGTTCTTACCACATGATGCAACAAAGGTAACATAATCTTTGAATAAGTTCTCGATGCCATCAGCCATATCATTGACCAAATTCTCTGTGATGATTGTAGGAATTTCAAAGAAATTGTCCACTGCTTCCTTGGAATGTTTAGCTAGATCAATTGCTGATTGTGCATATGGCTCACTTTTTGATTTTGGATTCCATGTCTGCATAACAAATATTTACATTAATTGGAAGCTTTGAGCAACAGTAAAGTTGTCTCCATGTAATACAAGTTCGAGCTGTGGAATCAGCCACTAATGCTTGCTTGCAGCACGGAGATGCTTTATGTACCGGGATGCCCTTTTTTTTGAGAATTACTTTTAGCATGTAAATAGTAAGAGTAACAAAATGACTTACTTCAGAGTCTTTTGATCTCAGAAGAACCTCTTTCCCTTTCTTCAAACTATCTTGGATCCATTTCCTCAATAGATTAATTTTGATTGAATCAACTTCATAAGGAATCATCTCCTTCACCATCACTTTGCCTCCGTCCTCGCAAATTACAGAGTCCTCAACCACCATTTGGACTAAAAACTTTTCGAGTTTCCCAGCTCTCTGCAATACTAACGCTGTGTCACTCGTGAGGAATGTTGTACCTGCAAGGTATTGCCTTAACAACGTTCCATAACAAGAATGTAACGTCACTGCTGCAACACCGGCTGCAATTGGATGCCATTTCTTGAGGACAGGAGTGAAAATTTCCTTCTCCTTAGTTGCCAAATCTGTAGTTGCATTAGCTAACTTGATGAGTGTCTCGATCACATCATCTTTTTCAAAACTTGCAACGTTTATATTCCGTTCTTCCAACATCTAGATGAGAAAAAGAGCGATGTTATTATCAGAACTGAACATGAATATCTATTGATAGAAGTGCTATAATACAAACCTTACTGAATGAAGTCCTTAACGATGAACGAATAAAGTGATTCACTCTACTCCCAATGGAATCATCTTTCGCGTCCCCTTTCTCAGCAGCAGAAGATACATATCCCGGAACATCTTCCTCTAATATTTTTGAGGCAGAGAACATAAGAGGGATAATATTTTCGATTAGGCCAATATTTTCCGCGTTAAAAGTGGCATGATAATTCAACAATCTCTTCTCACACCATCGTTTCATCGAGACTAAAACACTCTTTAACATCTTAAGATAAATATGATCCCTGTCTACTTTCTTAGCATCAATTGTAACTTCAGTTAACATAATCAACGTTGCAGCAAGAAGATCAGGCTCGACTTGATTAGTCACAACATATTGCTCGAAAAGCACCCACGTAAAACACAAGTTATGGATTGATCTAGTAATGCCTAATGTAGACCATGTCTTTTTCATCAACTCAAGAAGCTCATCGACCTCATTAAGGACTAATGTATCGTCTTTAAGATCAAATATCGAGCCTAAAAGAGCCGTGTAAATGTGAATATTGAGAGGGAATCCATCAGCCCAACGACATGTATCACTAGGAGTGTCATCAACACTTCTCCAAGCTAAGGAGGCTACTGCATTGGATAGAGACTTCATGGTCTCGGAATTCTTGCCAGTGTCGATTGTTTTGACCTCACAAGCTTGAATGATCTCTAGTAATCGCGAGGCGGATTCATTGTCTTTTCCTACTGGGATAGAAGGGTGAATGAGAAGGCCTATTTCAAGTAGACGAAGCTGGCGTTTTTGCCATAGATGATATTCTTGAGGATTGTTGAATTCGGATGGTTTAAGGTGGCGTAAAAGCTCCAATGGTAAGATTATTGTCTCTGCTCTCCTCCCAATCTGCACAAAAACTCTCCCATGTTACTTTGAGGTAGTACTGATGTAATGCTAGGATGCAAAGCATTACAAAGATTAGTATTTCAAAACGTCGTTTAATCTTGTGACCTTTATAATGCATCAAAATGCTTTTTGAAAATCTTATATGGTCTTAAGCATGCTGAGTTACTAAAAATACTCCCTTTGTTTCAGTTTGTGTGTCTTACTTTCCTTATTAGTCTGTTTCAAAAAAGAATATCTCTTTTACTTTTTCAGTACATGTTTAAGATCAAAATATTAAACGATGGTTTTTGTATACTCTAAGTGTCTTTAGTTTAATACCACGAGATTAAAAAATCCTCTTTTCTTTTTGAATTTCGTGACAAGTCAAAACCATGCAAATGAATTTAAAACAAGTGCAGTATTAAATTGCATTTCTCTAAACATACTAAAAAGAAAATTAAGACATATAAATTAAAACAGAGGGATTAAAAAAGAGATAAAACATACAAAATGTAGGGTAAAAAGTAATAAAATTTGAAAAATTTATGGTTTATTAAGAGAAAAAAAAAATCCTTTTGATAAAACAAAAAGAATTCTAAAAAGAACTTTTTCCCAATCCATGTTGTAACAAAGGGTAACTTTTTCTCCGACTATAAATTTATATTTTCATATCATAATATTCCACAAGTTATATTCTCACGTAACGACGAAACATGCATATTTTTCATATAAAAAGGAAAACATTAAAAAATTTTCAAATGCATGCAAATTACGTACTTGGCCTACAAGAGTTCTCATAAGAGTTTTCCTTAGCCTATTATCACTCTGCTCCGACACTCTCATCTGCAGCCTCATTATCTCGGCGGACGTCAACGGCCTCCTTATCTTCGCCTGCTGCACCGTCGAGCCTGAGGGAGTCCTCGGGCTCGCAACTCCAGCAGGCGAAGATGGACCATTATTAGACGTCCTCCGAGATGGAGACTTCTTCAACATCTTCAACCCCAATGCCGTTTTCACCCTACTAGTTATCGCCATCCCTACCCCGGTCGGTTTCGGAGAACCGGGACCCGACAAACTCGACCCAGACCCGGACCCATCGCCCAATCCATCCGATGACGAAATTACCGCCGTCCTACCACCGAACCCCGGAGATGACCGACACGCCGTGAAGAAAATCTCGTAAGCTGCCTCTCGAAAATCGTCCCGATTGAGTCCTTCGAGGTCCCCGAATGGCCATACGAGGTCGACCACGATGATCGGGTCATCCGATCGAGTCGGATTCGGGTTGGGTTGAGTTTTTATTTGTTGAGGAAGGTGAAATTGTGGCGGCATTATTATGAAAAAATGAGGGTAAATTACGGTAACGGGGAAAAGTTTTGTCCTTATATATTTCTACCGTCAAATGTCAGGCGGTAGAGGAAAGCAGATGAGCATTATATTTATAAATATGAAGCTTTTTGAGATTTAAAAAAAATGAAAGAAAAAAGAGAAAGAGATTTGATTGAGACAGAGAGGAAGAAAAGAAAAGAAAAGAATGGTTAAGGCAATTTCTGTTTGTTACGTATTTTTCGGTTTATCATGCAATATTTTTTTTCACTGTTAAGATATTTGGTAATGATTCGATTTTCGATTTAATTGTTAATATTTTATGTAAAAAAAATCACTTAAAAGTAGACTGACAAATCAAAATAAATTATGCATCGATAGATTGCATGTTTCTCAAAAGTAAATTAACGATTAGATTTTTGATTTAATCATGTAGATTTTATGTACAAACAAAATATTACTTAGAAATAAAATGATATATCAAATAAAACTATCCGTTTGCAATTTGGATCTTTTTCACCACTGATTTATGTTATAAGGCATAAAAGGGCATGTTTTAGTTGAGGAACTTTTGTTCAATTTTTCTTCTTTTTTTGGTGAACAAGAAATTGTTATAATAGCTTTTTCAAAAAGTAGCTAATATCTAAAATAGACAGGGAAATTACATATATAT
>JBCEWC010005056.1:0-25793 GCA_038996855.1 Solanum aculeatissimum | reverse complement strand
TATGATGGCTTGATCGAGGACTTTTGGGTTCTCCTTCGCCATGTCACATCTAGGCCCCCTATCCGGGTCGTGACATTAGGGGACCTTAGAAAGCATAAATGGGTCATAGGAATTAATTAAATTATGAATTAACCATTAATGAAATTGACTAATTAACTGTAACACAGTGTCTCATGGAAGGCATCAGTGGTCCGTCCAGTGGTACACGGACCGTGTAACTGTCCGTGTACCTTGCCTTGGTCTCATCTTTGGCTTGAACTCTCGGGGGCTTTTTGGATCACTTCACAAGAGGGTCTCACGGATCGTGTGGGTTCAAATGGACTGTGTACTAGTCTGTGGAGCCACACTTATCCTGGAGACCAGGCCCACACACTGCTCCACTTCATGAACCCCTTCACGGTCTATTTGGAGTCTCACGGACGTGGGGTGGTCCGTGGGACTTAACTTGGTCCAGGGCCAAGGTCCTGGCCACCAGAACCCACTGGAACCCCCCCTCCCCCCACGAACCCCCACACAGACTGTAGACCTTCACACAGTCCGTGGTCCTATCCTTGGACCAATTCCAGAACCTATATCCAACCTCCTTCCAATTACAGGCAGTCTCACTATTTTGCCCATAACTTTCTCATACAAACTCCCAATTGAGTAACACTAGTTGCATTACGAAGATAACTCAAAGAGATTCAATTTGATATGTAGTAGACCACACGGTTCATCCCGTACCAAGAGTTATGATTCCTCAAAGTACACTGCCCAAACGGCCTCTCTAGGCCACCAAAAGGTCCGTTTTGCATTCGTCCACTTAAACTAAACCCATGGATACCAAGATTCAACCACAACCATTCCAATACCATACAAGACCAACCATTAATAAGTTTTAAAATTTTTGGGTCGTTACAAACATAAGCCATAGTTAGACAATATACATAATCATAAACAATGAATAGAAGCTCAATATATCATGAATGATCGATGCCTTAATCAAATACATGAATGGAGATAACCAAATCATGAATCATATATACCTAGTTGGGAAGGGACCATAATCGACAAATAAGACTAAGAGAGCTACTATTTTAAATGTCGATGTTCACTCCACACCGAATGAAGGAGTGGTCTACTTTGCCAAGGTAGACCAAACACTCACCTTACAGGAACCTTCCCTTTTTGGAAAGTTATTCATAAATACCTTGTGGGAACAACACCCTTATGGCTACCTTACGGGAACTCCACCTTCTTCGATTAATCAGAAGATAAGAGCCCTATGGAGACACCACCCTTTTTGGATAAAAGAAAGTGGAAGCCTTATGGGATCACCACCCTTTTTGTATATTAAGTGGGATGTACCTTACGAGAACTCCCCCTTTTCGATTAGTCATGCCATAAGCTATTCACAAACCAATGGCAGAAACATAGTTAAGGGACGATGGATACGTACCAAGGTCTACTTGATGCTAGGTCACAATCCCAGGGAATACTCAAAATATACTAATAATCATAATATGCAAAGAATCATAATATCGTAATATTTTCATAGAGTATCTCTTCAAAACCAAAGCTTCATAATATCAAAGATAAGACTTCATAACTTTTATATTTTTCACTATAATCTCATATCTCATATCATGCATAATAGCCCCTTTTTAAAATTCATTTCATTCATAGTTTTCATAACTTCCCATAAGGTTCTAACATCATAGAAGCTTGGCATACATATTTAATCAAATCATGGTAGGTTTATGTACATAAGTGTAAAACCATACAATTCATGAGTAAATGACATGAGAGGAGTAAAATGGAATCACTTGAACATTATTCAAAACAACGCACCAAAAAACATAATAAGACTTGGCTAGGGTATCATCAAACCCTCATAAAAATCGTTAAATTTCCCATAGCTTTTCAATTCATAATTAACAAAGGTGAAACATCATAAATCTCTTCACAATATTCTCATTAAAAAAGCTTATAAAAAAAGTCCATAAATATCCTTAAGTTGAAAATTGAAGAAGAGGAATGGTTGAACTTGTGGAGGAAAGGTTTCCACAATGAAATCCACATATATACCTTGGTTTTTTGGAGATGGAAAATCTTGTTGGAAAGTAGAGAATTTCAAAACCCTAGCTTACACCCTTTGCTTGAATGTCTTGCAGAGCTTGAGAGAGTTTTGGGAAGTTTAGGTTAGTTTTGAGAATGAGTTAGAATAGAGTGAATTAGGGTTGTATAAGACTGATAAGGAGTATTTTGAAGGATTAAATGATGTAGTATAACATTAGGGTAATAGTAAATTTTGGATTCGCCCCTTAAAATTTCCTGCCAAATGGGACCACGAGACCCCATTTACGAGTCGTGGTCCAGTATATGGGCCGTAGAAGGGGGGTTTCGCCTGTTGACATTTTGGACCCTTAGAAACCCTCTCTGATCCTCAACCTATGAAAGGAATTATGGCTCGTAAGTCCATCTATGGGCCATCTAATAGTTCATGTACTCAACTTCAGAAATTCATATTTTCACCAAGTCTAGCAACCGTTCTACAAGACCACGATACGACCCGTGGTGATAATTATGTCCTGTAGGCTCTTCCGTAGACCTATTGGTAATAAGAAAATTTCCAGAATTCATTTATTAGGAACTTTTACACCCTCTAACACATGGGGCCTTATAGTGGACATCCTATGACATTATTACCTCTACATTTTTATACTACTATTTTGGTTTGTTGTTATGCAGGATCGATGATGCAGGAGCAAGGACAATCTCTCCTCACATGTCCTGGCTCTCCTGAGTTGAATTTTACTACGAAGTCCCAGATTAGCCACCTATAAAAGCGAGCATTATTGACTACACTAGCCTAGCTTCAACTACCAACCTACCTAAACCTATGGAGTAAGAGCCATAAAAATTACCTAGACTTTTGGGCCTTTAACCAAAACCTTGTCTTGCCCAACCTTTCATACTCCTACCTTCTTCACAAAGTTCATCACTTCATTAAGCTTTTACTTATAAAGATCATGTGAATAGACAAAACTTGCAAATCAAGATTCAAACCTTTGATGAACAACTAGAACCTCTCCTCTTCTATAGTCATCAACTGTGTAGTATATCTAGACAAGGAATGAAACTTAGCCTTGTCATTCTACCTTTCTCAAGTGACATAAACTCATCTTTCTTGTGATCTCTCATAGTTTGGGGTAAATATCTTTCTAAAAATGAGCATGGACATGAACGCAGGTGAATGGTGGCAAGATTGTCAATCGATATTCCACCAAGGCTCTCCACCACTGCTTAGCCTCCCCTTGAAGTTGAAAGGTTATGAACTCAACCCTATGTTGATGTACAATACTTAAATTTTAAAGAGTCTCATAACAATCCAAGATGAACTAATAAGAATTATCATTCTCTGAAACTTGGAGCACTGGAGACTTCAATTTCAGAAACTTAGTCAGTATCTTAAGCTCAATACCAGTCATCACTGGCCAAAGGGGACGAAATAAGGAATCAATTTCTAGTGTTCCCTCCATATTAAGGGTTGTAGCTACAACCGAGAGTGACTAGAGCTTGAGAAATAAGCATCAAAGGAATGGCTCCAAAGTTGACCTACCCACTGAAAATATTTATAACCTACTAGGTAATAAACGAGTCTAGTGGGGAAAGTCCTATAGTCCTAGTTTATGCATCTTCCTCTGCCTCAACATTTTTCTCACCCTTGATTTCAACATTCTCTTCTATCTCAACTTGGGAAGTAGTAAGGGATTTTCCTATGAGTACATTCACAACTTGGGCTTTACCATTGGCAGGAACTACCTTTCCTTGGCCCCTGCCCCTCCCTATTTCCCTCCCTCTGCCTCGGTCACATCCTCTTATCACCAGCTCCTCTACTGGCTCATTGATAAAAGCTATTGGTGTGGCACAATTATATCACATGTTAATTATCTATGAACAGAAGAATGAAAGAGTTTAGATATCAATTTGGATCACCAATTACCAAGTTATGGCACAAAAAGAGGAAAAAATAGAGAGATTTTCTAAAGTCATGTAGCCTCTCGAAGAAAAGTATAGATGTCTTTATATTGTTCTGCAAGCCTCTACTAGATTTGTTTTGGTACAATGAGATCAACGAATGCAGGAATCTGATACCAACTTTTATCATGGCATGACCCGCTGTGATTGACACTCACGCTAATCTTCTAGTGGAAGAACCATTACTCCAGCCAAGTAAGAAGATTAAAAAGATATAAGTGTTTGAAGATGTGGAAATAGGTTTAAATGGGAATCAAAGTTAAGTTCCCATAAAATTAAACAGAATAATCTAAGATAGTACAAGAAATAACTCTCTAGAACCTGAAAGTCATTGTACCAAAACTCTACTAATAAGCTAAAGTAAGGGGATACAACCTCAGGAAAATATAAAAAAATAATATTTAAAAATATCTAAGTCTAAAAGGAATGGACTAGGATCTTAGATAAATTCATAATGGCTTAAAAGAGCTAGCTCACTCTTGAATTCAACGTGTCAACAATCACCTAACTGAAGTTTGTTAATAGTTGCCTGAAGATTCCATGCACTCAACAAAGAAAAAGCAAGAGCAATACTAGTACACATAACAATAGTGTACTAGTAGGATCACGTGTCTATTCCAATAAGCAAAATATATGAGACTTATAAACCTAAGGCTCTGATACTATTTTGTCACAATCTGAACTAGGTGTGATTACACTTACCTTAATCCACCTGGACTAGTCAGCCTATAACTTCAATGATTAAGGTAAAGTAAATATAAAAAAGAAATAACAACTCGAATAAGTTAAATAGGCAATCAAGTAAGCCACAACTCTAAACTACCCTAAAACTTGGTGTCACATGTCTCTACTGTATATAAGAAAGCTAAAAGAAATATAAGTCTCAATGTCTTTGATTCTCAAACTGAATAAAAAATAGCAAGAAACTTGAGAGCTTGCTAAGGTGACAAATGGCTACCTCATGACTCCAATGAAAGCTCAGATCAAGAAATAAGAAAATTTTACTGAAGAGGATCCAGGCTCACAACCAACACAGATGTAGAAGCAAGACGAGAGTACCCAACAACACTATATTCAACAAGTAAACTACTACATACAAAGTAGAGTAACGAAGAAAATGAGTACTCCTATCACACTAACTGAACCTCTAAAACTACAACTTGCAAGCAAATCAACCCAACCTAACAGTTTATAATTCACATAGCACCTAAATCAATAGTAAATCTCTAGTAAAGAAAATCATAACACCAAATACATTAATTAATGGTAACACAAAGAGGTATTCACAATCCACAACAATAGATAAAGTGTGAAATGATGCAATGCAATATCAAATAAAGTGATATATGTTTGTCCTACGATATATATTTGCTAAAACTCTTATTAAAACCCATGGGGGAGTAAGATGCCCATGTACTCGTTGGAAGAGACCTGGTTATCAATAAACTCACCAAAACAGATCTCGTCCATTAATATACTAGTTAGAAGAGATCTAAGCACTAAACATCTATCAGTATAAACCTCACCTCTAAATATCCACCAAAAGAGACCTTGACATTTGCATCTGTTGGAAGAGACCTTGGTATTACAGTATCTCATAACCAATGTAAATAAACACGTTCACATAATAATGAAAAAATGATGATGTCCATAATAATAATAAGCACATCAAGTAAAACAATCACACTATATATTCCACTATTGGGTCAATTTTCTAAATTAAATATTTCTAGTCAAAAAACACATAATACATGTCATCAGGTTGCTTTTTATTTTCTTTCTTATCTTGTTAATTTATTTAAATGAATAATTTAGCCCATAACCAATACTCTATTACTCTTTAATACACAAAATAAGGAAATACAAGAATCTACATACTCAATTAATGTTTAGAAATTTATTTACCTCAAATTAACCATGGAACTACTTCAAAATTTGAGCTTTTTCCTTCCACCAGACCTCCAATTCAATAAAGTCTATTTAAATATGAAATTACAATAAGAATATAAGAATATAACATCAAAATCATTTACTTATAAATCGAACCCAAAATAGCTCAAAAATCTCATCTCAAAAAAGTAGGGATAAAATTAAAAATTAATACATAATGCTTTCTCCAAAGCATTTGAAAATCAATGATGAAAATTAATTTTAAAATAAAGATGAAATCGGCCCATAATCATCAATTTACACAAAATTAATGTCGTGAAGATACCATAAAATTGAAGTTCAAAATCAAGAATTAGAAGTTGAAATCTGAAATAGTTAAATGAAAAAGAAAAATTATAAGTCAAAATCACTTTCTCAATTGATTTATCTTGAAAAGTCTCTTTAAAATTGTCACCCAAGAGTCCTCAAAGATTAAAAAAAAAAAAGTAACCTTGATTTTAGAAAATTAAAGTCTATCAAGATGACTTGTTCATGTCTTGAGCTTGTTGTTTTTTAGTAATTTTACATACCATACATTCTATATACTGATGTCATTTGGTGCTACATCTTTTCATGATGTAGATACAAGAGTTATAGATCCTTAACAGGTGCATCATTGAAGAACATTCATTCCAAACTTATGGTGAGTCCTCCTCGCATCCGAATGTGCTCCTTTTATTTATTAGTTTTTCTTTGATTTGATTAGACTTTGAGGTAGCCATGGATTTGTCACTAACACCTTCTTAATAATTGATAAAAGTAGAGACTTTATAGACTAGACAATGTTTGGATTGAGTTAAGGTCTCTATTTTTTGAGACTTGTTGCTTTTGAAACTATTCCTTGATGATTGAGTGATTGAATAATTGTTTAACAACTAGTAATAGTACTCCTTTGAGTTCTTGATTGAGGTAGCCCACTCAGATGCATTTTACTCTTAGATTGAGGCTTTCGTTGTATGAATGAATGTGTGATAAGATCAAGTGGTTCACTTGGGAACCAAAAATAATTTTTGAGTATCGGTCACGTCCAAAGTACCCTCTCAAGACGTGACAATTTTCTTCGAGTTTTATGATTTTAGCATCGTTAATTTTAAAATTTGATTGTGAATCATTATTTGAATAGATTATGGTATTTTAGATACTAATCAGAAGGAGAAAGATCTAATGTTGGATTGATTTCTTGATTTTATTGAGGCAAGTAGAATCCTCAACTTTATTAAGTTTATTTGAACCTTGTATTTTTCTTCTTTGTGTGTTGGAGAGTAATGAGAATTAGAAGTTGGATGAATTATTTATAAAATGTCTTAATAAAAGTGACCGGGGGCGGGGGGGGGGGGGGGGGTAATAAAATGATTTTGTGATAATATGTGAAACTTTATTCATGATTCGATATAAACTTATTAATGATATTAATCCTTATGTTTAGATAACCGATTGATCATGTAATCCCTGTTGTTGAGAATTGTGAATTGCTTATATTGATTCAGGTATTGATATTGATTAATGCTATTTGTTGAGATAAATATTGAGGCATTATAAATGTGATATTTATTATGAAATTATTGAAGAATACTAGTGACACTATTGACTCTTTTGATGAGTAGTCTTGAATGATGATAGAAAGTGATTATTGAAAACATGAGAAATAACGTGATATTACTATTAAATCATCTCTTGATGATGATTTTATTATTGAAAGAATGATGAGATTGATTGACTTGATTAATAAATTATGAATTGTGTGGACTCTTTGCATACCCTCATGCCTATTTAAAAGTGATTATTGTGTAAAAATGAAACAAGGATGAGTCCCACTATTGACGAAAAGTCAAAGAAAACTGATTCTGACTAGAATTGATTAATGCTTAAGGAAGATAGTTTCAACAACTGTGATAAATAGCCGAAGGGATATGGTTTTGGATAGATATGATTGTGCCCAAAAAATGATTCCAGCAGATACATGGTTCATGTGAGACCCCCATAGATTTCGATCTAATTACATCAATAGATTTGTTTCGTAGGACAGACATGTGTCACAATTATTTGATATTGCATTGTACCTTTTGCACTTCATTACATTCCATTTCATTTCATCTTATTGTTTTAATGTGGATACTTGTATGAAGTGTGATTTGATGGTTAAATTCTATACGTGTAAATTGTTGGACATAATCTGTGGTAAAAATGGTATACTTGGATTGTGATTACGTATATTGTATATGATGACTTTTCCGAGTGCAGGTTGTAGTTTTAGAGGCTTGGTTGGAGTGGAAGGAGTACCTGTATTCTTTTTTATCCACCAGTGTTTAGATCTTCTTGTTGGGTACCGCGTTGTTTGGTACTCACCCTTGCTTCTACATTTGTGTGTAGGTGGTGAGTCTGGTTTCGATTGATGCTTTATTCCCATTTTGGATCGAACTTTGAGATAGTCTGAGAGGTAGCAACTTATCTATTCTAGCGGGCTCTCAAGACTTCTAGTTTATTTAAATTATTTTGTTCTATTTGAGAATTAAAGAAAATTTAGACTTGTGTATTTTCTTTTTGAATTCGATTGATGCTTTATCCTTATATATCGATTTTTAGATTTTGGATTGTGTTCTCTTATTGCTTATAACTGTTATTGATATTTTTCCATTGAAAGTAGCAATAATACAAAAAAAAAGGAATAATTTTTTATTTATTTTTTAATTAGAGTACCTAGCAAGTAGCAATATAAACAAGTCCACATTACCATAAATTCAATAAAGTTCAAGATGTGCCCATAAGTAGATAGAAACATTAATTAGAGCTCTGATGGGAAGAGAAAGGTCATGAAGTAGTATTATTGTGACCACTTCTTGAGTCATGGAATATTCCTATAAACTCTACCTTATATCATTTAAAAAATTTACATTAAGTGATTCAAAAAATTACTAAAATATAAATCATATGATCGAATTTGTGTTTAGGAAACTTTTTGAACCCACGTATGACTATACTAGAGTATTTTGTTATTTCAAGGTGATTCATCATTTATAATAAAAATATAAGTTTATCTTAAATTTTATTTTCAAATTGATCGCCAAAAGGGAGCTAAGTATGGTATAGGACAAAACTAAATGGTAATCGTTTTATGAAAGGAAGTTTGAATGGATCCCTTGAGATATTTTATCTCCATTCTTATATAAATTAAATATAACAAGAATGTGAATTAATAGGTGAATAAATTTTGGAGACTATAAAGAAAGTGTGATGCAATTAATGAGTTAAATTCTTTGTTGAATGACATAACATAAACTAGGAATGGTTGTACTAAGAACAAACAACGTGGGAGATGGAGCCCCGTAAATTGAGCACTGGAAGGTGATCAAGCCACGACTTATTATACTGCGTGGTGTCCTCCATCACCATACATACAATGCTACCTACTTCTACGGGTGATATCGTCTGATTTGATATAATTTATTTTAAAAAAAAATTATAGTCTAAAACATTCTTTGATCATTTGTGTGACTATAAGTTACTTAATTGAAGATTAAAAACAATTATTTTTAGTTATAAAAAATGATATTCTTCCTTAGAACAGATTAAATATATATATATATTGTCACATAAATAAAAAGGGAACAAATATAAGAATACGAAGTTTACCTTTTTCCAATTCAATACAAAGGAATTACGACTACAATGACTCTACGAGTGACATGCATGGGAAGAAAAATTGAGTTCAACATTTGCTACATTTGGTTCCACACTATTATAATATTGTTATCGAGATGGATCCATCTTCTGGTTAGGGGGTCATTCAAATTTTGTTTGATAGAAAATTATATTTTTTTTGTCTTATTTTATGTGATATTGTTTGACTTAGCATGATATTTAAGAATTTTATTTTTTGAAATTTTTGGGCTTAAATCATCCATGGATATTTGTGTGGTTGAAAAGATTTCATTAGGGTAAAAAGAATTTTAAAGTAAATTATTTATAATTCTAGTAAGATAACATTCTTTTTGGAAAGACTGAAAAGGAAAGGATGTCAAATAAAATGGGGGTGCATGTAACATAAGTCCAAATCTATAGTCCCAAAAGTGAGATTTAGAGATGTTAGAATAGAATGTGTGTAGGCCTCGCTTTTATTTTTTAAGGTAAGGCGGATGTCTCGGAAGCCCCTCACATTACAACAAATAAAGGGTTTTACAATAATAATATAACTGCCGCTATATTATACTAAGCAGTAATAACTAATAATAAATATGAATAATTATAACCAACACTGTATATAAATATCGCTAAAGACATTAACTCAATTACTGCTAAATAATTTAGCGGCAATATAAAAAAGAAAAATTTATTATTATTAAATGTCTCTTTTATCCTAAAGCAACTCAAAAGGAAGCAAACAAGTCCAAAATAGCAACAACCTAAAAGGAAAACAAGATATTGATGATGAGGTAGGTGGCGGTTTGTATTACTGGTTTGGTCTATCTAATTATTGACATTCATATTTGGGGTTCATTTGCACTTTAATTTCTCCACTTGTACACTCATCTGGAAATATCCCAAAAAAGTGTAGTGCAAACTTTTTTTTTTTTATACTACAAAAGAAAAATGGTAAGAACACCTTGTTGTGAGAAAGTAGGTCTCAAGAGAGGGAGATGGACAGCAGAAGAAGATGAAAGACTCACTAAATATATTCAAGCTAATGGTGAAGGCTCTTGGAGGACATTACCCAAAAATGCTGGTAATTGACAATATATAATACATTCTTGAATGCTTATCGTTAATGCGTAATCATCTCATCTAAGAATTTAGTGAGAAATTGTACATTTTTATTTACTAGCTAGTACTTTATTACTATATCTTTAACACGTTCACTCATGTATATATGTGTTGGATTTTTCTTTAGGCTTAGTTATTAATAAGTTAGACTTTGAATTTAATTTAAGTAGTTTTAGTGAATTTTTTTATATAACTTAGAACTAAAGCTACTAGGTTTAACTGAACTGAATGTTGTCCTCTCTAGTACCACCTTACATTGAAATGTCAAGAGAGAAAAAAAAGCTACATATAAGTTGTAGAAAAACTCTTAATATGAAGGCTCACTAATATGAGAAACAAAAACTTTTTCCGCCACGAATCAATGAAAAATTTGTGTTATAAAATGTGTTTTTTGTCTCATTTTTATCGAACCAGCTAATTAGAAAATCACATGATGGAAAATAGATTTCTATTGAAATAATAGGAAGAACCACTGGACATTTTCTCCTTTCTCGCTATTTCAATCAAAATATTTATGAAAAAAATCACTGAACATGTTTCAATAGAAATTTTTTAAATAATATTTTTTAGTAATACCTTTTGAAATAACAATAAATAGCTTCTTTTTTTTTGGATTCCATAGGGTTACTAAGATGTGGAAAGAGCTGTAGATTGAGATGGATTAATTATTTAAAGAGTGATTTGAAGAGAGGTAACATAACTTCTGAGGAAGAAGCTATAATAATCAAGTTACGTGCAACTTTGGGTAACAGGTATATATATTTAATTTTGTAAATTGTAACGTGAATGTACGTAGATACGTATATATTAATTTTGTTTGCATGAATATAAAGTAAATAAGATAACTATTTATTTTTTAAGAAAAATATTTTTGTTTTTTGTAACCATACACACCCTTTGCATACGATAAAAGCATAAATAATTTTTACTTATCAATGTAATTTTTAAAGTAAATATTTTCATTTATTATGAACAGTACATTCTTAGTAATTATGTTTAAATGATCAGAGAGCATAAAAATATTTTATACTGTGAGTATACAAGTCAAACTCATTATTTACATTTTAAGCATATAAGTTATATACGAGTCAAACTCATTATTTACATTTTAAGAATATAAGTTATATACATTTATATTATAATTATTGTTTTACACTAATTAAAATGTGAAATTTAATATGTAATAATAGACTAGTCACCATTTTTTATCATGTTACCTCTTTAAGATATACTTATCCGAATTATTTAACTGCAATTACTTATAAATGGCTTAATTGTGTAAATATCGTCTATATTAACGGTCCATGCACGAAACTTATATTTTTTGTTGTATTATAGTAGTAACATATTAGTAAGACTGTTTAATGTATTTTGCAGATGGTCTCTAATAGCAGAATATTTACCACGAAGAACTGATAATGAGATAAAAAATTATTGGAATTCTCATTTGAGCCGAAAAGTAGAAAGCTTAAGAATTCCGAGAGATGAAATGTTGCCACATGCTGTTGTTGAATTAGCCAAAAAAGGAACACAACAACAAATTATCAAACAAAGACGCAAAAAGAAAACAAAAACTAGTGGTTCAAATTCCAAAGGTGAAACTGGTATTACGACATCAATACCAAATATGGAGGAAGAAAACATAAATATTATAGCTAGTGGCGATAATAATATCATTGATTTCGATCATAACGATGATCAAATGTTGTGGCACGATGATATTGTGATAATGGACGACAAAGATGCAGAATTGGACCAAGATTTCATTTTCAATTATTTATGGAACGACGAAGGAGAAAATATTCAAATCGTCGAAAATAACAATAATCACAATAATAATAATTATTATAATAATGAAATATTAAATGTGGATAATTGTGGTACCCTTGATGGTTGGGATTGGGAATATTTAGGTGAAATGTTGAATAATGAAATATGGGCAAGTAGTGAAAAAGTAGAGCAAGAGAATAACATTAAGTCAAATATTTCATTATTTGACATTAATGACAATATGCAGAGCACCAGTATTGATCCCATGTAGAGTGATTTGGTAGCTCGGCTTTTGTCTTAATTTAGAACGTACTGCTAGCTATCTTGTTTGCTATATAAATGTAAATACTTATATTTACAATAAATGTACTGCTAGCTCGGCTTTTACAATATGCAGAGCACCAGTATTTACTTGTTTGCTATATTATTTTGAGATATTTAATAATATTTATTCAATTTGTAAAATTGATGAATAATTTATTATTTTATGTCTATTTTATCCTTGTTTTTAAAAAATATTTATTTTTCAATGTTTAAATGATTTATATTTAATAAAGTTGATTTGATAAAATTATTTCTATCACTTATAGCTTCTTAATCCCTGTGCCAAATCAATAACCAACAACTATTATTGGACAAAACAAATAGTATAAATTATAAGGAATTACATAACTTTGTTATAATATCTAATGGTTGAGCATTTTCACCATCAATAAATAGATTCACTATTTAATTGTATGTAGTTTTTTATTTAATAATGGTGGTGCCGTATATTAAAAAAAATAAAGGTGAAAAATAACGTGTGTTCGTTTTTTTTTTTTCTTAAATAAAATGATGGTGTGCAGATAAATTTACACACACCATGATTATTTTAATTAGTAGGTACTTATTGCCTTTTGTTAGCACATATATAGGATACTTTTGTCCACTGTGACTTAAGTTCGAGAACAAATATATAATGACCTTGGACCTATTTTGAAATTTCTGTGTTGTCAGAACTGAGAATTGGTGCTTAACAAGTGAAAAATGTGAGTTTTGACATTTTTGGAAGTTTAAATTGTTGAAAAAGTGAGTTTTTGTACCAATTGGAGTTTCGAGTGTTGGAATAAAAATTCGCCAATTCCATTAGTTCCAAAACGTCGAATTTGGTCTTGGAGAAGTGGCAATTGAATTTGGAGTCTGTATGCGAATTTTAGGTCGAAAGTTGCATAAATGACTTGAAAATGAACTAAGTTTGACTATGGTCAACATTCAAAGTTCGGAAGCTCTAATCGAAATTTTGATAGTTCCAGTGGTTCCGGATGGTGAAACTAACAGTGGTTTCAGATGGGGAAACTAACGCTAGAAATGATTTCATTGTAATTTTTAGAGTTTTCGAGGACAATTTGAGTATTTTGAGTTTTAACTAATTTTAACGAATTTTATTGGGTTCTAGGTCAAGGAGATCTCGGAATCAAATTCTAATAATTTCATTGAGTGCGGAATATCATTTCTGGTAGGTTTACATATTTGGTTTATGTGAATTGGGATTTGAATGGACCCCGAGGGTCCATTCCGAGAATTTTCTCGAAATCTGGTGTAGACCCATTTTACCTTTTGCGTTCGCGCGATAGGGCTTTGCATTCCCAGAGGTTTTTGATTGGTGACCTCCACATTCGCGGAAGCCCATCTGCGTTCGCGGAGGTATGAGTAGTGATGGGCTCCGCATTCGCTGAGTACAAAAGTCCTGTAGCATTTTTAAAATTGATAATACTCCATTTTCCTTCATTTTTGAAATCCTTGAGCTTCTTTGGGTGAACTTTGAAGGAGATTTTCGTGAAAAATCTTTGGGTAAGTGTTTCTATCCTCGAACTTGATAATTTCCATTACTTTCCTTTTAATTTTGTCGTGAATTTCATGATTTTGAACATTGAAAATTGGGTTTTTCATAATATATGTTTCGAAGCTTTAATTGATGTTTTCTCATTCAATTTGAGCTCAATTTCATTGAAATTTTTGCCCACAAACTCCTTTCCTCGTGTAGAATCATAATTTTTAAATTATTTTCAATTCGTGAACATCAAAATTTTATCAAAATTTTGACCATTTTACCCCTAGATCTAATTCATGCCAATATAGATATAAAAATTAATCTTTTGACGCGTATTATCTATTCATAATAGTGATTCATTAATTCGAGTTCATTTTTTAGGCTTTGGGTGTCCGGAAGCTTGGTTAGATTGTGGCTTCGGCATCATGGTAGGTTCGACTAATATTTTTGGGACTGATTTAGAGTTATTGAATTTTTTATGTGATAATTATAAGAATTGATTCATTTTATGATAATTGAATCGGTATGATGATATTTTGGCAAAAATGTGGTATCAATTATATTAGAATTGGGGTAATTGTTATTTGATTGGTAACTTCAAATGATTCCTTGATATTCGAGATACTTTTGGATGTTATTGTATTAAAATGAGAATTGTGAGGTCATTTGGGAAATATTGTGTTATTGGTTGGTATTTGAGGTACTTTCTAGGACTCAATTGTATATTTTGGGACTTGCAAAGTCCTGTATTATTGGAATAAATAATGAATTAGTGAGAGTATGATAATTTGAGACATGTGGATGACTTATGGTTTCAGTTGTGACACTTGGCATTTCTTTCTGATTCTATGACATGTATCTATCGGTTATTTTATTATATTATTATCATTTACATTGGATTGTGGCATTTGCATGCATCCACTTCCATGTTGCATTGGTACCACTGATATAGTGACATTCCTTGACCACGGGCAAGTGGCAAGGTTGAGATATTGTAACACCATTTTAAAACTCCTTGACCATGGACAGGTGGCAAACTTGAGATATTGTATCATTTTTAAAATCCCTTGACCACGGGCAGGTGGAAAGTTTGGGATATTGTAACACTTTTTAAAACCTCTTGAACACAGGCAGGCGGAAAGGTTGAGATATTGTGACACCCCTTAACCACGGATAGGTGACGAAGTTGATATATTGTATGCAGTTTGACGAGACCCTCATGGGTTCTACCTAGTAGCCTTAGCTCGGTAGATGTGTACGACCAGCTGTGCGACAATCGTGATTTCATCCCATGCATTTCGTTCATTCATTTCATTTGTATTGCATCATTATTTAGACTTGTTATTCTTATATGTCCTTGCTTATTGTGCTCTAACCTCTTTGTTGCAGGTGGAATCATTTTTAGTTATTACATGCTTATCCAATTTTTCTTACCCAATCAGTTGAACCTACTAGGTATATTTTCGTGCACTCACCCCTACTATATTTTCTCCTTACAGATGAAGCACATGGACACCCTCGTGGTAATAGATTTCATTCTGATAGATTTCTCCTATCTTTCCCAAATCACAGTGGTAAGGCTTAGCTATCGAGTCACCGTTGTACTGTTGACACCTTTCTAGTTGTTTTTCGTACTATACTTTATATTTCTTTTGTCAGATATCTTGTATTTACTCGTTCGTACTACTTAGAAGCTCTTGCACTTATGACTGCAGGGTTTGAAATTTTAATCTAAGTGTTGTGGTTGTTTTGTTATAGTCCTTTCTCCTTTTATCACAATCTGATTTTGGGCCATGACAAAGTTCAGTATTAGAGCTCTAGGTTTGTTGAGCTCGTGAGTCAAGAGTAGGGTATCTGATAGAGTCTCGCAGATCGATATGTAGACATCCATACCCATCTTCGGGAGGTTGCAAAGCACTTGATAGGATAAATTTTAGTCTTGTTTCTATTCGTGCGTTCCTTCATATCAGCCGTTTTGAGTGTATCTAATCGAATCCTTCTACGAACATGCCCATGACTAGAGCCTAACGGTCGGTGGGTGAGTTTGAGCCAATTAATGTGGTCTCTACCCATGGTTGAGACAGGGCTCGTAGTAGGGCCAAGAGTCGTGGCGTGCTAGAGGGGCAACACTGCCCCGGTGATAGGATAGAGAAACTTCATCGGAGACTAAGTATGAGTTTGAGGGACCTAAAGACTCTGTTCCACCACCATCATCCCTAGATGCCATGACTTCCGTTCCAGAACTACTTCTATGTGTATTAGCCAAACTTGAGGGAGCTTCTCCGACCCCTATTATTCTCGATGCCCCGACTCCTGTAGTGCCAACTAGCCCTTCTATAACTCTAGTTGATCCACCTATGGTACCTGTTGGTCCTTCATCAGCTTTAGTAGATCCCCCATGGTTTCTATTATTCCGCCTTAGCCTGATCGACCGAGTACTAGGCCACAACTTTTGAGTTTGGCTATTGCACTATCCATTGTACCTCCGAATTTTATGGCACCACCAACTTCTGCTAGCTCTGTTATATCTATTGTCGAGCATAAGAGTTTTGAGAGATTTTCCCGGTTAGCTCCTCCCAGGTTTGATGGTACACCTGCTGACAGGGCTTATGAATTTTTATTAGAGTGTCAGGATCGATTATACAATCTGGTTATTCTTGAGACTCTCAGAGTTTCTTACACTTCCTACCAGTTCATTGGCTTGTCCAAGGAGTAGTGGAGATCAATTTTAGCCCGCAGACCTTCTAGATCACCAGCTATGACATGGGATCAGTTTGTTGAGGTGTTCTTAGAGAGGTCTGTGCCTTATAGTCTTCGGGACAACATGCGAGATAAGTTTGACCGACTAACGCAGAGATCTATGTCAGTATCTAATTATGAGGATACATTTTATGATCTTTCCAAGTATGCATTATCTAGCATTTCCATCGTGTTTGAGAGGATTCAACGTTTCTCCAAGGGGTTAGAAGAATATCTTCAGGAGGCTATAGCATTACTGGTCCTAACATATGGTACTTTTCAGACTGTGGTGGATCACACTCATATGATTGAGCATATCAGGCATGATCATTATGGTGGCGGGAAGAGATTTCGCTAGCATAGTAAGTTCAGTGTGCACCCACCACGAGATATGGAGTTTTATAGATTGGGTCCCAAGGGCAGAGAAGTACATGCAACTATTCTAGATACATACAATGTTGATAGGTCTAGAGTTATTCAGACGGGTTACGATAGCTCTTCGGGTACAACTAGGTGTGATGGTTTCTCGGGATAGTCATCTCAGGGATGAGATCCTAGTGCTTGTTTTATTTGTGATGAGGTTGGGCACTAGGCCAACCGTTTTCCTAATCGTGCACCTTTTGCTTAGTCATCAGGGACCCAGCCTGCCCCAGCATCAGCAGCGAGACGAACTTCTCAAGGCGTGATAGGTGGTACTAGAGGAGATAGAGGCAGTATGAGAGGTGGAACTCATTGAGGCCCACATCTTAGTAAAAATGCAAAGCGTATTATGTAGTTCCAGATCGGGTAGAGGAAGAGACCTCCGATGTTGTTATCATAGATATGATTCCGGTGTGCCACCATTCTGCTTCAGCTCTATTTGACCCAGACTCTACCTATTCATATGTGTTAGTTTAGTTTGACATGGACCTTGGTATTATGTGTGAGCCCCTTGCCGAGCCTATATGCATTTCCACCTAGGTAGGTGAGTCTATAGTGGTGAATCAGGTGTATTGGGGTTGTATAGTTACCTTCTCGGGGAGGGAGACTATTGCCAGTTTGATATTACTTGATATGGTTTATTTTGACGTGATATTGGGTATGAACTAGTTATCACCTTATCATGTCACTCTTGATTGACATGCAAAGACCGTAACTTTATCTTGTCTTAGTTTTCCCGAGTTAGTATGGACTAGCACGTCTAGTTTTTATCCCAAGGAGGTGATCTCTTATATGCATACATGTAGGTTGATGGATAAGGGGTGTTTATCATATTTGGGCTTATTGTTGGGAGTCACCATCATTCGAGGCTGCTAAAGTTTTAAGAGATTCTATGGACGTGTTTCTGATATATTTTCCAGGTGTTCCCCAGATCTTGATATTGTTTTTTCTATTGATGTGGAGTCGAGCACTAAGCCTATTTTTATTGCCCCCTACTGGAGGGCTCCAACTGAGTTGAAGGAGCTAAATGAGCAGTTGGAGGACTTGTTGGAGAAGGGGTTTATTCATCGGAGTGTATCTCGTTGGGGTGCTCCTATTTTATTCGTGAAGAAGAAGGATGGCACTATGCAGATGTATATTATTTACTGCCAATTGAACAAAGTGACTGCCAAGAATAAGTATGCTTTGCTTCGTATTGATGATTTATTCGACAATTTGCAGGGTGCTTCAGTATTTTCCAAGATCTATTTGAGTTCTGGATACTACTAGTTGAGAGTACGGGAGTCTAATATGCCAAAGACAACCTTCAGGACCCGTTATGACCATTATGAATTTGTGGTTATGTCTTTCAGGTTGACTAATGCTCTAGCCGCTTTCATATAGTTGATGAACCAAGTGTTCAAGCTTTATTTGGATATATTTGTGATTGTATTTATTGATGTCATCATGGTTTACTAAAAAATGAGTCTGACCATGTGCTACATTTGAGGATTGTACTTCAGAGGTTGAGGGAAGAAAAGTTATATGCCAAGTTCTCAAAGTGTAAGTTTTGGCTCGAGTAGGTAGCTTTCTGTCACGACCCGGATAGGGGGCCTAGATGTGACATGGCGAAAGAGAACCCGAAGGCCCTCGATCAAGCCATCATAGCATCATTACACACATCATCGGTTCAGAAACACGGAAGCTAAACACATAACACATAAACTCTAACAGATTTGGGAGTTGGGACTCAAGCTATGGGGACAATAACGGGAATGGGACAAGCATGTATACACATAACATATAGAAATAACCTCTAAGGGAAAGGGTAAATAGGATTCCGCTATGGGGGCACATCGGGATTATGAGACGTTCCATATAAGCACATAGTCATTCACAATTTTCAACATACATTCATAAGCATGATAAGAGAGAGATCATTATCATAATCAAAGCTAAATAGCATCGTATTACATAACCAAAGGTTTAACATAACAACTCAATGTACAAGAGTCTAGAATAGTCCAACAAGCCTCTACATAGATGAGCGGGGCCTCGACAAGTTTGAGGCTCACCCTCAAGACATAAGAAAGTAAATAGCATAACATAAAATAGGTAGAATAAACGGTGGCTATTGCCCTTGAACAAAAGGGCTCACCACTAGTAAGTCTTCAACAAAGTAATCAAGTGTCGTCCGGTATAATATAAATATCATCTTCGGTCCCTACATGGTTAGAACATATAGACAAGAATATGGGTTAGCACAATTAAACACTAAGTATGCAGGCATGCAATACATATGACAAGTATAGTAAGACCAAGCAACATGTCAAGGGGACAAGTGATACAAAAGGGATGCACGCAGCCAAAGAGTAGTATAACAATATGCCATGCCATGATGCATGAGATGCAATCCTATGATCATATATAGTGGAGATGTAACATCAACCGACAACATGAAAAGACCCGAGCGAGCCACTACCTGGATCCGGACTACTTGCCAAGTAGTACCTTAATCACCCTTGAAACAAGGGGAAACATGACAAAGTTCCCTATCTAGGGAATTAACCCATGGTGGCACATGGTTTGATAGAAAGGAGTATGGACCTTGTGGAGATAGTTCACCCGCCTCCTATTCATCAGTACCAAGTCTCATCCCACGGGAATACGTATAGGTACATGCAATTTCAAAGTAGGAAGACTTATATTCACTTTCAAAACATGCATCCTTAATCAAATCAAAACCATTGTACAAATCATGTTCATGCTTAGGCCAAGGGCCATCAAGAGTTTACAAAATATTTCATGATCACACCATGTCAGTGCAATAAGAGTAGCTCATCTACATAGCTTATCATATCAAGCATTCAAAACATGTCAATATGGTGCAAGCACCCAATATGCTCAAGGAGTCATGGCAAGGGACTATGTGATCACAAGTCGTAACATAACATTCAAAACATGAGTTTCATCAAGATTTTCAACATATCAATAACCATGCATATGCCATGAATGAGGATCAAGAACATGGGTAATGGAATTCAAACTTAACTTCACAATTTGAAAGATAATTCATCATAAATCATGTGAAAATCCATAAATAAAGCTTAACACAATTTACCCATGCATAATTAAATCATAAAAGGGACATGCAATTTGATTCATCAAGGGTTTCCATGAACATTCATCAATTCAAGCTTTAAAACATGTTTAAACCACCTAAAATCTACAACACATAGTTCCCAACAATAATCTACATTAACAATTGAAGAACCCATAACTAAATAAAATCTAAAAATAAAAATTTAAAGGTTAGGGTTCTTGGGTCTTCAAAGATGGAAGAAGATCCTTGAATCAAATCCCACATACCTTGAATTCACCAAAGGAATTGCAAAGTCAAACTTAGTCAAGGTTGTCTTCCCCAATTTCTTCAAGATTTCTTCAATGGAGGCCAAGAGAATTTTAGAATTTTCAAAGTGAATGGAGGAGGCTTAGAATGGATGAAAATAAGTTACGGTCTTGATTTAAGGGTTTAGGAGACTTTAGGATACCTAAAAGGGGCCTAGGGGTTAATTAAATCATGAAATTACCTTTAATGAAACAGACTTTTAACTGTCAAGCAGAGTGTACAGAGGAGATACAGTGCCGGTGAACCTGCCATACGGACCGTACAAGGCACCATCAACCAACACTTAGCTAATTTGTCAACGCGAACTCTCGAAAGACTTTCTAGACCACTTGAAGAGGGGATCCACGAGCCGTGTTACTTCACAAGGACTGTGTATTGGTCCGTGGAGCCACACTCAGACCAAGAATCAATCCCCAGCTCAGGCCAAGGTTATGCCCCACTCAACGGACCCTCACACGGGCCGTACCCAGGCTCACGGACCGTGGGGTGGTCCGTGAGTCATGACTTTTATTTTGGGGTGGGTTATGGCTACCCCCAACTCACTGGACCATGGAAAGGACCTCCACACAGACCTTACCAAGTCTCACGGTTCGTGGCCCTTGCCTTTGGCCATTTTCAGGGCCTATCTCCAATGTCTTCTGGATTTCAGGCAGTCCCACTATTTTTGCCATAACTTCCTCATACGAACCCCGAATCGAGTGAAACTAGTTGCATTACGAAGATAACTCAAAGAGCTTCAATTTCATATGTAGCATCTCACATGTTTCAACCAGCATCAAAAGTTACTACTTCAAAGCTTACTGTCCAAACGACCTCTCTAGGCCACTAAATGACCCATTTTGCGTTCGGCCACTTAAAATAAATCTGTGGCTACCAAAACTCAACCATGACAAGTATACTATCATAAAAGACCAACCATAAGGAGTTTTCAAAAAATTTCGGGTCGTTACACTTTCCTTGGGCATATGGTAACAAAAGATAGTATTATGGTAGATCCAGCCAAGGTAGCGACAGTTCTTCAAAGGGCTAGGTCGACATCGGTGATAGAGATTCAAAGTTGTATTGGCTTAGCGGGGTAATATAAGTGATTTTTGCAGGGATTCTCTTTTATTGTAACACCATTGACCAGATTCACTAAAAAAATGTGACTTTTCAATGGTCAGAGGAATGTGAGGCGAGCTTTCAAAAGCTCAAGGTCTTATTTACCACAGCACCTATTCTTTCTTTGCTTGAGGAGGTGCTACCTTTTTTAGTGTATTGTGATACCTCCGGAGTAGGTTTGGGTGGGGTGTTGATGCAAAAAGGAGAGTGATAACACATGCATCTCGGAAGCTAAAGGTTCATGAGAGGAACTACCCTACCCATGATTTAGAGTTAGTTGCGGTGGTATTTGTATTAAAGTTGTGGTAGCATTATCTCTATAGTGTGCATTGTGAGATCTTTATCGATCATCGAAGTCTCAAATATATATTTTCACAACCTAATTTGAACATGAGGCAGCGCAGGTGGTTGGAGTTATTGAAAAATTATGATATGTCAATTCTATATCACCCGAGCAAGGAGAATGTGGTGGCTGATGTCTTGAGTCGAAAGGCCTCTAGCATGGGGAGTTTGGCATTCTTGAGGGTGGAGGGGAGACCTTTAGCTTTGGAGGTTCAGTTACTTTCTCGACAGCTAGTTCGGTTAGATAGTTCTCCCCCTCACAACATTTCAACCTTTGTGGAGGCTAGGTCTTCATTGCTTGATTAGGTGTGTGCTTACCAGTTTGATAATGCTAGATTATGATTGTTTCATCATAAGGTGTTGAGGGAAGAAGCAAAAACAACTACTATTGATTCGGAGGGTGTTTTGAGGATTAATGGTCTGGTTTTGTGTGCCTATGATGGGAGATTAGGTGAGACTGATATTGGAGGAGACACATTGTGCTAGATATTCTATGCATCCTGGTATGGAAAAAATGTATCATGATTTGAAACAACACTATTAGCGGGGTGAGATGAGGAGAGACATTGTTGAGTTTGTGGTGAAGTGCTTGAATTGTCAACAAGTCAAATACTAGCACCAAAGGCCCAGGGGTTTGATGCAAATGATGCCCAATCCCAAGTAGAAATGGGAGAGCATTATTATAGATTTTGTTACTGGTTTTCCCTTGGCTTTGAGCATGTTTTACTTGATGTAGGTGATTATAGATCGATTGACTAAGTCTGCTCACTTCCTACCATTGAAGACTAACTATAGTGTAGAGCAGTTGTCTAGGTTGTATATCCAGGATATTTTTAGATTGCACAGGGTACTGGTGTCTATAGTGTCTAACAGAGGGTCCTTGTGCACTTCACATTTTTGGAAAGCTCTATAGCATGATTTGGGTACTCAGTTGGATCTGAGTTCTGTTTTCTATCTTCAGACTGATGGACAGTCCAAACTCACTATTCAGGTGTTAGAGGATATGCTTCGGGCATGTGTGATATACTTTGGGGCCCAATGGGATCAATATTCTCCTTTGGTAGAGTTTGCTTAAAATAAAAGTTACCATTCCAATATTCAGATGGGACCATTTGAGGCATTATATGGCCATAGGTGTAGGTTGCGTATCGGGTGGTTTGATTCGAATTCAACTGATGATTTGGATGCTGACTTTCTTAGAGATTTTATGGACCTGGTTTGGTTGATACATAGTAGGTTGTTGACAGCACAAAGTCTCTAGAAAAGTTATGCTGACAAGAGGACTTGACCTCTAGTGTTCATGGTTGGGATAGTGTGTGGCTGAAAATATCGCTCATGAAGGGTGTGAAGAGGTTTGGAAAGAAGCAAAAGCTCAACCTTAGGTTTATGGGCCCGTTTGAGATCTTGAGAAGGGTAGGTGAGGTTACTTATGACTTAGGATTGCCACCGAGGCTTTCAATAGTTCATTCGGTATTTCATGTCTCCATGCTCCGTAGGTACATTTCAAATGAGTCACATGTGATTTCCTATGATTCAGTTGAGTTGGGTTCAGACTTGTCATATAAGAGTAGTCAGTAGCAATTTTGGATAGGAAAGTCTGGAGACTGAGGACCAAAGACGTATCAGTGATGGTTCAGTGGAGGCACTGTCCCATTGAGGAGGCTACTTGGGAGTTGGAGTTAGACATGCGGGTCATATATTCTGGCCTTTTTGAGGCTTCAACTACCTTCTTTTCTCTTATGTTCGAGGACGAACATTATTTTTAGTGGTAAATGATGTAATGACCTTGCCAATCATTTTTGAGCTGATCTATGAAAATTACTATTTTGCACTTTCGTAAGTTACTTTGAACCTATTTTGAAATATCTATGTTGTTAAAACTGAGAATTGATGCTTAAAATTTGGAAAATGTGAGTTTTGGCATATGGAAGCTTAAGTTGTTAAAAAGTGAGTTTTAGTACCTATTGGAGTTTTAAGTGTCGGAGCTGAAATCCATTGATTCCATTAGTTCTGAAATATTAAATTTGGTCTAGGAGAAGCGATGGAATCAGATTTAGAGTCCGTATGTGAATTTTAGGTCGACAATTGCATAAATGAGTAAAAATGGACTAAGTTTGACTTTGGTCAACATTTGGAGTTCAGAAGTTCTAATCAAAATTTTGACAGCTCCAATGGTTCCAGATGGTGAAACTAATGCTATAAATGGTCTCGTTGTAATTTTTAGAGTTGACGAGGGTAGTTTGAGTATTTTGGGTTTTAACGAGTTTTATCAAGTTTCGGATTAAAAAGATCTCATAATCGAATTCTGAGAATTCTATTGAGTTTGGAATATCGTTTCTGATAGAGTCACATATTTGATTTATGTGTATCGCGTTACGAATGGACCTCGAGGTTCAATTTTGAGAATTTCCTCAAAATCTGGTGCAGGCCCATTTTATAGTCGGCATTTGTGGGATAGGGCTCAAATCTATGGTTAGTGACTTTTGCATTCGCGAAAACCCATCCACATTCATGGAGTTGTGCTTGTAGTGGGCTCTACATTCACCGAGGCATGGCTAGTGATGGGCTCTGCCTTCGCGAGATCTGTGTTCGCAAAGTACAAAAGTTCTGTAGCATTTTTAAAATCGAGAATACTCCATTTTCCTTTATTTTTGAAATCTTTGAGCTTCCCTAGATGATTTTTGAAGGAGATTTTCATGGAAAGTCTTTGGGTAAGTATTTCTATCCTCAAAATTGATAATTTCCATTA
Organism: Solanum aculeatissimum; assembly: GCA_038996855.1. NCBI lineage: Eukaryota > Viridiplantae > Streptophyta > Magnoliopsida > Solanales > Solanaceae > Solanum > Solanum aculeatissimum. The sequence goes on along the minus strand of JBCEWC010005056.1, from coordinate 767 downwards.
CTTTTCTCTTAATTTTGTCTTGAATTTCATGATTTTGAACATTGAAAATTGAGTTTATTGTAGTATATGTTTCAAAACTTTAATTGATGATTTCTCATTCAATATTAGGTCAATTTCAGTGGGATATTCGCCCACAAACTCGTTTTTCCATAGAGAATCATAATTTTTAATTTATTTCCAACTCGTGAACTTTAGAATTTTACTGTAATTTTGACCATTTTACCGCTAGATCCAATTCATACTAATATGGGTATTAAAATTTATCTTATAACTCATATTATCTATTCTTGATAGTGATTCCTTGATTTAAGCTTGTTTTTAGGCTTCAAGTGTCCAAAAGCTTGGTTCTAGTGTGGCTTTCACATCGAGGTCGATTCGGCTAACCTTTTTTGGACTTGTTTGGAGTTATTTGATTTATTAATGTGATAATTGTAAGAATTGATTCGTATTATGATAGTTGGATTGGTATAATGGTATTTTGACAAAAATGCAATATCAGTTATATTAGAATTGGGCTAAATTGTGAATTGATTGGTAACTTGAGATGATTCCTTGATATTCAAGATATTTTTGGATGTTATTGTGTTAAAAGGAGACTTGTGAGGTCATTTGGGAAATATTGAGTTATTGGTTAGTATTTGAGGTACTTTCTATGACTCAGTTGCATATTTTGAGACTTGCGAAGTCCAGTATCATATATATATATAAAAGAATATGTAAGGCCCGCCTACGTGGCGCACTCACATAATTCTTATTTATTTTTCTTT
>JBCEWC010005055.1:873-25794 GCA_038996855.1 Solanum aculeatissimum | reverse complement strand
AAGTGCATGGGTAATGGAATTCAAACTTTAATTCACAATTCAAAAGGTATTTCAACATAAATCATGAGAAATTCCATTTTTAAAGCATAATGAAATTTACCCATGCATAATTAAATCATAAAGGGACATGCACATTGATCCTTCAAGAATTTTCATGAACATTCATAAAATTCAAACTTAAATCACCACTGAATCACCTAATTTCTACAGCACATAATCCCAATCAATTAAATACTTCAAAATTTGAAGAACCCATAACTTGAAGAAAGTAAAAATCATAAATTAAAGAGTAGGGTTCTTGGGTCTTTATGGATGAAAGGGAATCCACGAATTAAATCCACATACCTTGAATTTAAGTAAGAGAATTGAAGAATTAAACAAGCAAGGTGATCTTCCTCAACTTTCTTCAAGCTTTCAACAATGGAGGTCAAGAGAATTTAGAAAATTTCAAAGTGTAATGGAGAGTATTAGAATGGATGAAAAGGGTTTAGGGTTAGGTTAAGGGGGTTTAGGGGATCTTAGAAAGTCTAAAAGGGGCATAGGAATTAATTAAATTACGAATTAACCATTAATGCAATGGACTAATCCCTGAAACACAGTGTCACACGGAAGGCTCCAGGTGCCCGTCTACAGGTACACGGACCGTGTACCTGTCCATGTGCCTTGCCTTGGCCTCGTCTTCGGCTTGAACTCTCAAGGACTTTCTGGATCACTTCACGGGAGGGCCTCACAGACCGTGTGGCTTCACACGGACCGTGTACTGGTCTATGGATTGACGCTTTGCCCGAGGTCCAACCCCCACATGTTGGATACACACTGCCTTACCTCACGGGACCCCTCAGGGGCCGTGAGGTGGCTCACGGACTGTGGGGTGGTCCGTGAGGCATACCTTGGTTCAATCCTTGGCCCCCAACCCTTGGGAGCTCACTGGAACCCTCCATGGACACCCACACGGACCGTGAACCACCAAACGGTCTATGGTCCGGTCCTTAACCCATTTCCAGAACCTCATTTCCAATGTCCTTCCAATTACGGACAGTCTCACTATTTTGGCCATACCTTTCTCATACAAATTCCGTATTGAGTGAAACCAGTTGCGTTGCGAAGATAACTCAAGGATATTTAATTTGATATGTAGTATCCCACACAGTTCATCCCCTACCAAGAGTTATGATTCCTCAAAGTACACTGCCCAAACGACCTCTCTAGGCCACCAAGAGGTCTATTTTGAATTCGGTCACTTAAACTCAACGCATGGCTACCAAAATTCATACATGGCCAGTATAACACCATCCAAGACCAACCATTAAGAATTTCGAAAATTTTTGGGTCGTTACAAAATCCATGTTGATCTCTTTCCACTTCCAAGTAGGAATTTTTATGTCTTGGATTAGGCTACCCAGCCTTTGATCTTCAGCTTTGACTTGTTGACAATTATGACAACCGGCTACAAACATGACAACATATCTTTTCATACCACCCCACCAATACACTTTTCTCAAGTCCCTATACATCTTTGTAGATCCGGGGTGAATAGAGTAGGATGAGTTATGTGCTTCACTCAAGATTAAGTCTCTAAAGCCATCAATATCGGGCACACACAACCTATTTTGGTACCTAAGGACACCATCTCCCCCTTGGGAGAAAACCCCCACATTGCCATCCTTCACCAATGACTTTAATTCTATCAAAGCAGGGTCAAGGTCTTGCTTGGAATTGACCTCTTCCGCCAAGGAAGACTTAGAACCATCAACGACCACCACATCTCCATTATTGACCTCATCCAACCTAACCCCCAATCTTAATATCTGATGAACTTTCCTTGAAAATTCCTTCTTTCCATCACCAATAAGAGTCATGCTCTCCATTGACACCCTACTTATAGCATCAACCACAATATTTGCCTTGCCCGGATGGTAGTGCACGCTCATGTCGTTGTCGTTAAGGAACTCCAACCATCTTTTTTACCTCAAATTTAGATCTCTTTGGGTGAACACGTATTGGAGACTTTATTGTCGGTGAACACATCCACATAAACCCCATATAAATAGTGATGCCATATCTTCAAAGCAAACATCACAATTGCTAATTCAAGATCATGAGTGGGGTAGTTACGTTCTTGCACCTTTAGTTGCCTAGAAGCATAGGCAATGACCTTGTTGTTTTGCATCAAAACACACCCCAAACGGATTCTTGAAGCATCATAATACACCAAAAACCCCTCTAATCCTTTTGGTAGTGCCAAAATAGGAGTGGTTGTAAGCTTGTCTTTCAACATTTGAAAAAACTTTCACATTCGTCAATCCACACAAATTTGGCTTTCTTTTGTGTCAACTTTGTTAGGGGGAAAGTAATTGAGGGGAAACCATTAAATAATCTCCAGTAATACTCGTACAAACTCAAGAAACTCCTAATGTTAGTCGGAGTCAAGGGCCTAGGCCAATTTCTTACTGTCTCCATCTTTTTCGAATCTACCTTAATGTCTTCACCCAACACTACATGACCTAGGAATGAAACTTCCTTCAACAAAAATTCACATTTATGAAACTTAGCAAATAGATTTTTCTCTCTCAACGTTTGCAACACTATCCTCAAATACTTCACATGCTCCGCTTCACTCCGGGAATAGACCAAAATGTCATCAATGACCACCATAAACATGTCGAGGTACGGTTTAAAGACACTATTTATGAGATCCATAAATATTGTCGGAGCATTAGTTTAGCCGAAGGACATCACTACAAATTCAAAATGCCCATATCTTGTTCGAAAAGTTGTTTTGGGAATATCACACTCTCTAACCCTCAATTGATGATACCCGAACCGAAGGTCAATCTTTGAGAAGTGGCTAGCGCCTTGAAGTTGATCAAATAGGTCAGTTATTCTCGGCAAAGGATACTTGTTCTTTACGGTGACCCTATTGAGTTACCAGTAATCAATGCATATTCTTAGGGAACCATTTTCTTCCTTACAAATAACACTGATGCAACCCTAGGGGACTTGCTAGACTTATCAAACCTTTTCCCAACAAGTCTTTTAATTGATCTTTCAACTCTGCCGGGGCCATATGGTAAGGGGGAGTAGAGATGGGTTGAGTATTGGAGAGGAGGTCTATATTAAAATCTATTTATCTCTCAAGAGGGAAACCGGGAAGCTCATTAGGAAAAACATTAAGAAACTTACTAACTACCAGAACCAACTCCATAGAAAGGACTTTAGACTCAACATCTCTAACCCTTAGAAGATGATAAATGCAACCCTTAGAAGGATGGGTTCATTGGGGAATTGTAACCTAACTTTGCGGGTTCTATAATCTACGGAAGCATGGCATGCATGTCACCAATCCATCCCAAGAATAATATCAAAATCTACCATGTCGAGTTCAACAAAATCACAAGGTAAGACTCTATGCAAAATAGAAATAGGGCAATCCCTATAGACTCTTTTAGTAACAATAGATTCACCGATGGGGGTAGACACTTCAAAGGGTTCACACAATGACTCGGGACTTGCATGACGTCTATTAGCAACAAAAAGAGTAATGAAAGAGAGAGTGGCACCCGAGTCCAACAAAGCATATACATCAAGATGGTAGATCTTCAACATACCAGTAATGGCATTGGGTGCCTCATCAACCCCTTGTCTCCCTTGAAGAGCATAAAACTAGTTATGGCATGGAGAACCTCCTTGTTGACCACCTTGTGACCTTTAATCACTGTGAGGACCATCTCTACCTTTATTCGTACAATCTGCAATCTTGTGGCCCATTTTGCCACACCCAAAGCAAATACCCATGTTCCTCAAGCATACACTTCTATCATTCCTCCCACACTTTGTGCACCTAGGGTAAATCATTACACCATTGCCACCTTGGACCTTAGGCTTAGGAACCCTATCATTTGCAAACCCTTGCCTTGGAATTTGTGGCCTCGTTGGAAATGACCACCTTTAGTGCCTTGAAATCCACCATCAAGCTGAGCCTTCTTGGACTCCCCCATTTTTCTTTTCCTAAACTTCTCCCCCTCAAGTTTTTCAGCGTATGTAGTGAGCCAACATATATCCATATCCCCAATAAGTATGGCATGTGACACTCTTCATTAACCAAGTCGAACACACCCAAAACAAACTTATGCATTCTTGCTCGACCATCGGCGACAAAGTGAGGAAAATATTTGGAAAGGTCAATAAACTTAAGGGAATACTCCCTCACACTCTTTGAACCTTGCTTAAGGTTCTTGAATTCCGTCCTTTTTGCTTCCCTAAACTCAATTGGAAAAATGCGATCTAGAAAAGAAACTTTGAATTCCTCCCAAGGAATGGGCTCGTCTTCTAGTCTTTCCATTTTTCATTGATTACCAATTTTGAGCAAGGACTTTGAGTTGGTAGGCCGCCAATTCCAGTTTTTCCTCCGAGCTTACCCCCATGATATCCAAAATCTTCTACACCTCATCAAGGAAATCTTGGGGATCCTCATCAACCTTGGAGCCATAGAACTCTGGAGGGTTCATTCTTGTGAAGTCCCTCACCCTTGAGGCCAGAGTAGGAACATGAGGATCTTGGGACCCTTGGTTGGCCATGAATTTAGCCAATAGAGTGACCACATGTCATTACTCGGTGTGAGTGGCCGCTTCTTCTTCCACTTGAGGCATTTGCGAAGCTAGAGGGGTCGGTTTACTCGGGAGAAGAAGCTCTTGGTTCCATTCGTCTCGAAAGAATGATCTAGAAGAGCAAAAGACCACTTGTTAGAGATAAGAAAGCTTAATTTAAATCTAAGCACGATATTGAGTATGAAGAAGTGGATCATTTCCTAAAATGTTACATATCCTCCCATTCATAGTTATAGTGCGCTTCACAACCATGAACAAGACTCTACTTGCACGGTGTGTTAGAATTCCAAGGACCATTTACAAATATAATTCTTTGATACCAAGCTTGTCACGACCATGTCCTAGGGTCCTGACGTGACATGACAAATGGGTAGCCCGAAGGAAACACAAACAAGCCTCTTAATATACCGTTTGCACATCCTTGGTTATAAAAGCATAATTATGAAATAAACAAGTAACAAATAATTCTGGGGTAAATGAGACTTTGGACTCAAGCTATGGGAATGTTTTAGGGAAGAGGATTTACATGAATCACATAACAAATAAAGTCTACAGGGCGGGTAAGTATGACTCACGCTATGGGGATGTTACTAGAACCTAGGACTATCTTCTAAACATCAACATACAACAAGCATATAAAGGAATAAGGACTAAGGGAACTCTTCTATAATCACATAATCATAAGGATTCAATCTCTTACGTACATAGCATAGTCATACCCAATAACACCTCTAATCATGAATATAACGGGGGCTAAGACATCTCCCAGGCTCACCCTCAAAAGATAGTATCTAAAAATAGATGAGTCTAAATAAAAGTATGAAAGTAAATGGATATTGTCCCCGGATGTGGAAGACTCACCAACAAAAACTACACTCAAATCGTCTAGACACGTAGAGGAGGAGGATGATGGATGTAAGCTCTGGTTCCTATATGGTTAGATCATGTAGGCTAAAGAGTATGCCTTAGTACATTTGAATGTACTATGTATGCGGGTGCAAATGCAACACAAGAACATAATTTGTGGGTAAATAATATGCATAATCATACTTAACGAACATAAACCCAATATGACATAAATGGAAAATGATTAGTGGATACATGCATAAGAAGTCGTCAATCCATATAACATGACATACATAGGTGGGATAGGACTGTAACCGACATGTAAGACCAAATGAGTTACTACTTGGAATTCCAATGTTTGCTCCACACCAGACATGGAGTGGTATACTTTGCCAGGGTAAACCAAACACTATCCTTACGGTATAATCTTTTCATAATAGTGCCCCCACCTTATGACATAACTTTTTTCGTGAATTTCATATATCATCCTTACCTTATGGTATTGCCTTTTCGGTAGGTTCAAGACTAAAAAGGGAATCAATATCATACCTATGGTGGCACATGCATTAGGGACAATGGGAGACTACTAAGGTCCTCTCAATGTTAGGTCACAATTTCATGCAATACTTATAACAAAATCATAATCATATTATGCATAGTATCAAATCATCATGATATCATACTTGGAGTAGCTCATTAAACATAACTTGTCTTATCATGCTAGGGATTTACATCATGCTTATTATTCACATAGTGCCTATCAGATCATGACGAACTTATTAGTCCTCTTTGTAGTCTCAACGTGCATAACATGTATATCTTGTCATTAAATATTCATTACTTGAGAAATCATGACATGCATTCTTTATAAAATCATGGTGAACATGTACATAAGTTTAAAACCATGTAAATCATGAGTAAATAGCATGAGGGGAGTAAAGTAAACTCAATTGATCGTTATTCAAAGAATCCATCAAAACATAGTTGTAACTTGATTAGGGAATTATCAAACCCCATGTAAATCATACATATTGCATGATACTTCACTTAAAATGATGCATAAGGATGAACCATCATGAAATACATAATAATGTCATCATATGACAATGTTCACAAAACACCCATGACTATTCATATCTTGGTAGTGTAAATGAGAGAAAAATGGTTGAACTTGTGGAGGAAAGACTTCCACAATCAAAACCCACATACCTTGCTTGATATGAGACAAAACAAACCTTGGAAGATGAAGGAAGTCTTAAAACCCTAGCTTAAGCTCTGCTCTTGCAAGCTTGGAGGACTTGGGAATGTTTGAGGGGATTTTGGGGAATTAGGTTTTTAAGAGAATAAATGGAATGGAGGGAACTAGGGTTATGAAGGCTGACAAGGGTTCTTTTGAAGGCCAAAATGACATAGTATATGCATCAATTAAATGGGAAAGGTCAAAATTACCCCTTTGAAAATCCTACCTGACAAGACCAGAGACCCTGTCTATGTGTTGTGGTCCATTCTATGGGTCGTAGATGAGGGTCTCGTCAGATACCATTTCAAAAACTCATAAGCTTACCTCTGAACCATATTCCATGATCAGACTTATAACCCATATCAAATTTTACAGCCCATCTGATGCTCCATAGATTAAACCTCTAAAAATACCAATTTTTCATAAAATTTAACCTTCATTCCACGAGAAAGCGTTACTGCTCGTGAACAAATTTGTGGCCCGTAAAGGCCTTGGTACATCAATGGACTTCCAAACTTGAGCTACTAGAATTTGCACTCAGGTTTCATGAACTAAAGCACGACCCGTATAAATTCTTGCGGCCTGTAAGGGCCCTCGTAACCCCTGATACTTGGAGAAATTTCTAGGTTTCCTTTTTCTTTGCATTTTTTATTCCTTCGAACATGAGGGGCCTTATAACTTTAATTATTGATTTCTCCTTAATTTGAACTCAATTTTAGTGGAAGTTTTAACCAAAAACTCCTTTTTTCATGTAGAATCATAATTTCTAGTTTAATTCTAGATTCGTAGACCTTGAATTTAAGACATAATTTTGACTATTTTACCTCTAGATCCAAGTTGTGTCAATATGGGTATCAAAAATTATCTCTTAGTGTTTATTATCTATTCTTAATAGTGGTTGATTGATTCAAGCTCGTTTCAAGGCTTTGATTGTCCAAAAGCTTGGTTCAAGTGCGGTAAAGACATCAAGATAGGTTTGGTTAACCTTTTGGGAGTGGATTTGAGTCATTGGATATGTTTCTGTGATAATTATAAGATTTATATTGTTTCATGAGTATTGGATTAGTATGATAGTATTTTGACAAAATATGATATCAGTTATATTGGAATTGGTGTAATATGTGAATTTGTTAGCAAATTGAGATATATCTATGATATTCGAGACTCTTTTGGATGTTGTTATGATAATATGAGACTTTTGATATCATTTGAGAACTTTGTGGTAATTGATGGTATTTGAGATACTTTTTAGGACTTATGTGCATATTTTAGGACTTGCAAAGTCCAGTATCATCGATGTATTTGGCTATTGGTGAGAGTGTGGTAATTTGAGATATATTGATGGCTTGTGGTACCAATTGTGACACTTGGCCTTTCCCTCCTGATTTTATGGTCATTATTTATTGGTTATCTTATTATATTATTGTCATATACATTGATTTGTAGAATTAGCATGCATTTACTTCATTTTGCATCTTTACCACCCCTTGACCATGTGGAGGTGGCAAGGTTGAGATATTGAACCACATTTTCTAAAACCTCTTGACAATGCAAAGGTGGAAAGGGTAAGATTGTATCACTCTTTTAAACCCCTTGACCACGAGGAGCTGACAAGATTGAGATATTGTGACACCCCTTGACCACGAGCAGGTGGCAAGGTTTAGAGATTTTTGTATACGGTCTGTGAGGCCCCTGTGGGTTCTACCTGGTAACTGTAGCTTAGTATATATGTACACTGGTTGTACGATGGGTGTGATTCCACCCTATGCATTGCATTCATTCATTTATACCATTGCACTGTACCATTGATTATACTTGCTATCTTTAACTATTCTAATATATATTGTATACTAACTTCTTCATTGTAGGTGATAGGATTCATAGATATAATATGCTTATTTGATTTCTCCTACCCAGTCCCTATTGGGTATATTTTGGTGTACTCACCCTTACTATGTTTTCTCCTTACAGATCAAGCATAGGGACTTCCCTGTGGTAGTTGATTCATTTGAGCGAAGTTTTCTCATCTTTTCTGGATCACAGCAGTGAGGCTCAAACATTGAGTCGTCATTCTACTGTTTAGACTTATTATTGTCTTTCGTATTAGACTTTGTATTTCCTTTTATCGGAGTTTGTATCTACTCTTTCATATTATGTAGAAGCACTATTACTCATGACTCCAAATTTTAGGATTTCAAATCTAAATGTTATGGTTGTTTTGTTTTACTATTTCTTCCTTTAGTTGCGATCTGGTTTTTGGTCGTGACAAATTTGGTATCAGAGCTCTAGGTTCATTGGGCTTATGAGTCAAGAGTGAGGTGACTAGTAAAGTCTCGTGGATCAGTATGTAGACATCCATACCAATTTTCAGGAGGCTACAAGGTACTTGATAATAAAGGATTTTAGTCTTGTTTCCATGCATATGTTTCTTCATATCAACTATTTTGAATATATCTAATCTACTCCTTTTGCACAAATATCGATGACTAGCCAACGGTCGGTGGGTGAGCTTGAGCCAATTGATGTGGCCCCCACTTATGAGTCTATAGCTTGGACTCATTTTGGGCTTAGAATATGAAGAAATGATGTCCTTAGTGTGCTATTATGCTTCGATTACTAACTCATGTGTATATGTTATGACAAGAAGGGAGTTAAAAGTGAAAAAGTGGATGATACTCAATAAAACATGCAAAATGGGAAAAAGTGCACAAAAGGCTGACAAAATTAGCTTCGCCGACATAATTGGCGGATCATCAAAGGTACAAAGGGACTGCCTAAGGTTACAACATCTAAGTCACTAAGTCCATGGCAAAAAGGCAGTCAGGATCAACAATTGCCAACATATTCGGTGCATCGCCGAATGGCCAAGAAGATCGTCTAATATTGCAATGCTCAGAACCCCAAAGTCCATGATAGAAGGGTAATGAAGAAGGAATTTTAGCTTATCACCGAACATGATCAGCGTAATGAAGAATCATCCTCTAATCTTGCAAAAACTCAAGCCTTCAAAGGGATGCAGTGGAAAGTGGTCAAGTACACATTTGGTGCGTCGCCGTAGTGCTCGGCGATGTTGGCCTTGACCGCCTAATGGCTATTTGGTACACAAAATTCCACTTATTTTTTAGGGACTATAAAAACCTTTTAGAAAATACCTGGTAAATACCGTTAATATCATAATTTTAGACAGAGAGAGAGAGAGTGATAGTGTAGTACATAGAACATTCTTGCTCAATAGTACTAGGGTGAAAGGTTTTCAAGCTTGTGGACACATAAATTATGGAGATGTTTTAGTTTAATTCAAATTTTCTCTTACAATCCTTGTTACCCATGAAGTCAGCTGAATTTGGTATTGAATCTTTAATTTTTAGCATGAGTGGCTAAAACCTCTATGTTGGGGATGTGTAAATAAAATGGGTCTTTGATTTCTATGATGGGTCTATGATATTTTGACTATATTGTTGTTAACCTTAGTGAATTTACATCTATTGCTAAGTTTATCGTATAACTTGTAGTTACAAACTTGGGGTTAGTTTAGATTTCTAATTATTGCTTTAATTGGAGTAGTTAGAGTGTGGAATAGATGCATTAGCCAAAAACCTTTTGGGGTTTTAGTTAACTGCCACAACTATGGATTCAGTGGCTAAGGTATTAGGTGGTTTTCTATATTTTCTCAGGTCAGACGTAACCTCGAATGATTCACACATGTTGTCGTAATAGATTCATGTGATATACTTCGTTGTCGTAATTGTGTTGGTTACAAGCAATCTAGCCTATTCACTCATGTTTAACTTGATTAGTTAATTGCCTAGACCAAGCCTAGTAGATATAATCCCATATTTGCACATCCCCAACATCTCTTTTATTTTGTTGTTAATTCATTAACTAAGAAGTTGTTGTGAGCTGGATTCAAATTTTAATTATTGTAACCCCTAAATTTACACCTACAATTACCTAGTTCAATGAACTACTTTGCCTCTGAACCACCATTCCCTGTGGGATTCGACCCCAGCTCTCTTGTTGGGTTAATATGTTGATAATGATCGTCTCTACTTCCTTTGAGTAATACGTTTGAACATCATAAAAAATGGCACCGTTGTCGGGGAATGGTGCTAGTTCTTGACTAAAGTTTTTATTGAACTTAGTTTTTGTAGTTAGATTTATTTTGTTACATATCTTGTTTTTTTCTATTGATAATCTGGCGTTAAGATGGAGGATGATGGGAGTGTCCATGGTGATAATGTCAGAGATGCGAATGATTTTCAAAACGTTGACTAGGACTAGGTGGGGAGCACTGGAGCAATTTGACTGCTCCCATTAGTTGGAGGTGTAGTATTTCACGTTACCAGTACAATGTTATAGTTACTCTAGCTAATAGTGTTGTTTGGAGGTCTCACCTATAAATATACTCATAAGCATCTAGGAACTTCATCGATGTGTGTTTACCATTCAATTTTTGGGGAGTCACCCAAGAGTCCATCAGTTTGTGGCTCTTTCCATTCTCTATCACTGGAGAAGCAGTGAGGTAGATCGTTAAGCTTCCTCAAGATTAAATCACTTCATGGGAGGAACTTCAAGATATGTTCCTCAAAAGTTTCTTCCCTCCCTCATAGATGGTTAAGTTGAGGAGAAGTGTTGAGAACTTCAAAAGAATTGATGGTGAGCCATTACATGAAACTTGGTTGTGGTTTCAGAAACTTTTGCTTCAATTCCCGAACCATGAAGTTCCATACCACTTATTATTGCAACACTTCTACATGAGTCTTGATGCAGTCAACAAAGGTTGACCAGTTGGTACGGGGTGGAATCATGAAGCAAACCGTTGCAGCTGCTCGTGAACTTTTGGATGACATGACCAAAATTAACAGGGCTTGGTATACAAGGGATGACCTTATATCATCTATGCACAGGGTTACATCCAAATAACAAATTGCTAAAGATCAAGAGAGGGATAAAACATGGATAAGATGTTAACATAGCTGGATCTCTTGACTAAGCACGTAATATGAGAAAATCAAAAGAGTGTTAATGTTGTAGGTATTGTTGGTGATTCAGTTCATGATAATGTACCATATAAAGGAAGTTATAGTGAAGAGGTACATTATATGGGTAATCAAGTGATTAGTTCTCAGTCGGCTTTTCCAAGGCCACCTAAGAACCAAGGTTGGAACAATAAAGCTGGAAGGAAAGATAGCGCTTGGTCGAACAACCTCAACCTAAAGATTGGAGAGATCATGATGGTGCTAGAGATAGATATGTTCCGCCTCATGATAGGGTAAAGGTTACTGAACCAAATGTGACTCTAGAGAATTTCAGGACTGAAGATACGCTAACTCGGATTTTGAACAAAGATGAGACCTCCGATAAGATTTTGGAAGTAGATAAAATCTAATTTCTCACAATTGAGTCAAATTATAACCTCACGCTCAGCTTTCATTAAGCATTTGGAGACTCAACATGGTAATATCTCAACCCATCTCAATCAAAGGCCTAAGGATGGTCTACCTAGCAATATTGGTGTCAAGCCAAAGAGTGTTGACTAGCAATATTTGGTTGTTATGACTTAGAGTGGAAAAGTTATAGAAGGTGTTGCACCCCCACCTATTGTTGAAGAAGGAGAGAAAGAAATGGAAGACGATAAAAGTGTAGTGAATATCAATGATGATCATGGTTTAGCTGTGAATAAAGGTGGTGAGATTTTGGGAAGTCCCGAGAGTAAAGAAAAAGAGAATGTTAGGGGTGATGTTGTGAATTTTAAAAGAGCATCCCCAACATATGCAAAATCTGATGTGAAGTTGAAAGCTCCTCAAGTCAGATTGATCCTCCATTCCCTCAAAGATTGAAGAAGAAATAGAAGGATACCAAATTTCAAAAATTCCTTTCTATATTCAATTCTCTATCCATCAATGTCCCATTAGTTGAAGCAATGACTGAAATGTCTGGGTATGCAAAGTTTATGAAAGAGTTTGTGACCAAGAAATGGACCCTGGAGTGTAAGACGATTGAGGCGTCTTATAATTGCAGTGCTATCTTAACAATGAATTTGGTTACCAAGAAAGAAGACCCTGGTAGCTTCACAATTCTTTGCACTATCGGAGCTTACAAGTTTAGCAAGGCATTATGTGATTTAGGCACAAGCATAAATTTCATGCCTTTAGCAATATTTGAATAGTTAGGGCTGGACACACCTTCACCAATAACGATGCGGTTGCTTATGGCCAACCGGTCTATCAAAAGGCTAGTTAGAATTATACACGATGTTTTGGTGAAGGTAGATAAGTTCATACTGGCAGTCAAATATGTGATCTTGGATTATGAGGTAGATGTGGATGTGCCTGTTATCTAAGGTAGGCTATTCTTGGCTACTGGAAAGGCCCTGGTGGATGTTGAGAGAGGGGACTTGAGGTTTAGAGTTAATGAAGATAAGGTTGTATTTAATAATATTTGTGGAACCTTGAATCCAACAAAGGACCTCCAAGTGGTATTGCTAATAGATCGATTATGGGTGACTTGAGGATTGGAAGGACTATATCATGCCATGACGTTAACTAAGGCACTGCTTGGGAGGTAACCCAAGGATGTTGGTAAGTCTTTCTTTCTTGAATAATGGGTATTGATTTGTGTAGGTATTTGAAGAAGAGAGAAATTGATGTGAGATGATGAAAAAGCGACATGATGAGCCTGATCAGTGAATCACTAAGTAAGATGATGATCATCTAATTGATCACCTTTTGAGCTAGTTGTTGACTTTAGAGGTGTTTTCACATTATGCGGTCTAAACTAAAATTTGGAAAATCACCGACTTGGATAGGTGGTGGTCAATTTCATCGCTCTTTGAAGCTGATGAAAAGGTTTGAGTTTCTGTTGAAAAAGGTGGTTCACCAGCACAATCGCTACATTGCTGAACGTGTTTGGCAGAGTGAATTAATATCGCCGACTCCTCGCGCCTGACTGACCTATTAAAGGCTTTTCAAATGACTTGGCTTTTCACTCTCCATATTTCCTCCTTTTCACTTCCTTTACAAGTCAACTTTCCCTCTAGTCTTTTCTTTGCAATTTTTCTTTGGTGTGAAGAAGTTACATCAATAAAATCTCTTACAGAATTCTCATTGTTATTGCATCATTGTAGAGGTATGTTCTTGGCCCTTTGCTTTACTATCTTATTGAAGAATGATATTGAGATGAGGGCTTGATCAGGGTTTTTTGAGCTCATTAATCATGATATCTGGGTAAAATATAATTGGAAATCACATGGGTCATGCATTTTAATTATTCTAGAACCTTATGCTTCATTTGTGATTGATCTGATTGGGTTTGTGATTCATTTGAAAATCATGAAATTGAATGTGCATGTATTGTAGGTAAGAGCTAGAAGTGATGAATTTGTGGCCTAAATGTTGAAGTGTAAATTGCATAGTCCCTATTGAGATGTTTATAAATGTTAAACAACCTTAATATGGGATAATGCTATGATCATATGAATGCCTTGAATAACTATGCATGCTTGTGGTGTTGCTTATTCTTGTGGGCTATGGGTAAAATCTAATTAACCCTATCTCTTTTGAGTGACGTGAACTTGACCGATGATAGATTGGGTGACATCATTCTTAAGGGTAAGTCATCGCTTGATTGAGTATATAGCCAAGGTGATAATGTGAAGGTAGCATATGATCTTTAAGCATATGTTGTTGTTTGATAGTGGGTTAGTGTGTGATTTTCCCTCTTCCGTGTGACTTTTGATCAAATTTTGAATTAAAGGGTGTAGGCTTCGCCAGTCAATTTTGGTGATGGTCATTTTGACCACTAAAGTCAACTCGGTGATGCGCCTAAGTGTCACACACATCACTTTTTTTACTATTATTTTGAGCTTAAATTCTATAATTTTTGGCGATGGTATTCTCCATCATCGAAGTAATTTGGTGAATCGGCGAGTTTGCACCTCCAATGCCTAAAGTAGCAGTGTTGAATGTCTGGAAATTGTGCAAGAAAGGAGATAGTCTATTTGACCGCTGAATCAGTTTGGCAAGGAAATTGTGCAAGAAAAGAGATGGTTTATTTGACCGCTGAATCAGTTTGGCGAATTGCCAAACATGTTCGGTGGGCAAATTGACCCAACCACCCGCATGTTTTTTCTTATGCCTAATTTTGCACCTTTCTTCCTATGATTGATTCTCACATAATGTTTTGAGCCTGTTTTGCAGTGGGTAAAGTAAAGGAACCTATCACTCGAGGTGGATCTCGGGCAGCTAGGGGGGTCACTATAGCCCCTAACTGGGCTGAACAAAGAGCTAAAATACCTCATCAGGAAGTATGAGGTAAAGGCAAAAAGAAAGTGACTGAGCACAAGAGGTCGGACAATGATGATGAGGGATCACTGAGTATTGCATGGACCACGTCAGAACTATTTGGAGCATTGGATGGATGGTCAAAGTGATTGACGTCCGTGCCATTCAGGTTGAGTCCACCTTACCCAAGTTGATTAAAGAAGTCATTACCAAGGCATTGGCCCAACACATTGAGGCTGAAAAGACACAGAGGGAGATAATTAAAGCTTAAAAGTTAAGGATAGACAGGCTCGAGGTGATGCTTGAGGATCCTGGGAAAGAATTAATTAGTTTGAAGAAGAGGGTGACAACTATAGAGAAGAGAGATGGTGATGGTGAAAGCTCGTCGACCATAAAAAATGACATTGAATATTTGAAAAATGAGGTGGCATCCTTGAGGTCCCTGGATTTGAGTTCTTTTTGGGATAGACTATAGGAAGCACCTAGAGTTGACATGAATACTGCTTTCGAAGATGTGATGAATGTAGATGTTTTGGGTGATGGTGGTGAAGTGGATAATATAGCAGGTACTCCAAAGAAAAATGAAGAAGGCTTGGGATTTGATCCCAACCAAGTAGAGCATGAGGATTTGGCATGGGTAGAAGGTGTGATTGTGGACATGGTATCAAAAGAGCCCTTCAAGAACATGTCCATGATAGGCACTTCCGGTGTACATGAGCCCAAGCCCATTAGGCCATTAATTGATTTTGAGAGTGCACTACAAGACGTGGGCATTGATGCCCCGGAGACCACTTCCTCAGCTCCACCACCACTGCCATAACAGGATTAACTTGGATTAGGGGGATTCTAGTATTCATTCTTTCCTTTTATGTTTGATTATTGTTGTTCCTTACACATTGAGGACAATATTTATATTTAGGAGGGGATGAGCATTTGGAAATCTCCTATTTCTATTTATGATGAGTTGCTCACTAATTGCTTGATGAGACATTGTTAGTTTTTGTTGATGAACATTTGAGGCAATTTTAATTTTTGGTTTATAAATAATCTTAATTTGGGTTGTAATAGATTAGTATTTGTTTTGCCATTTTAATTTTGTTTTTTTAAGTTGAATGGATGAATGATTTGTGATTGATGTCCTTATTTTTTGGCAAACCCCGTGCATAAGTGAAAAGCGACGTGAATGTGAAAATCGTGTCTCTAAGCCTTACCAATCCAAGCATCTATAGCCCATATATTTGATTCGATTAGTGCCATGGATGAAGAGCATGTACTGACTCACCAATTAGTTTATCTCTTGAAAGATCAAGCCATGCATGGATTTGGTTCATCATGAGTTGACTATGTGAATATTGAGCTTGGATATGCGATGATCGTAATTTGTGAGTGTGTGTTTCCACTGTTTGAATGTGAATCCATGTTGCCAAAGTGTGTTAGGAATTTTGTTTAAAGTCCTATTTTGCAACACCTAGAACTTGCCCGGTTTGTTTTGAGGAGTAATTTGGTTGATTTCAGACTACTAGGAAAGGACCTTAGGCCTTCTTTGGTTCTATTTGAGTCCACTTTGACCATATTAACCTCCAATGATATCAAAGTGATTCCTTAGTGAGTCCATTTGACCATTGATCATTTCTTTGGTAGCTATGTATCCTTGACCTGTAGTAGCAAAAGAAAATTCCTTCTTGTTCCTTACCAATCCCTCTTTGATATTAAATGAGCAAAGTGTTGGCCAAAGGCCAAAGTTAGGGGTGTTGGTAGAAGAGGGGGGGTGTCTCCCATCAAAACGTTGAGGAAAGAAAAAGAACAAAAAGAAAGGAGGGGAGTCCTTGAAATGACAAAAGCAAGAAAATAATTTAAAGAGCTAAAAATAATGAATTAAAAGAGAATTTCTTGAAAAAGAGGACCCTCCAAAAGTTGGAAAGATTGTGTAAAAAGGGGAGACACTTAGGGAGAAAGATCAGCAACAGAATGGTGTCAATAGGAGAAGAAAAGAAGGAGGACAAAAAGTATCCATGAGCATAAAAATACTGTGTAGAGTTTAAGAAGAGATGAGCCACCAATATCCATATGTTATCCAACCCAAAATTAACCTTACATTACAGCATGAACAAAGTCCTTTGGGATCCTAGCCTGGAATGAAATCAAATGAACTCCGATTGAGAATAAGAGCAAGCCTATGGGTTGAAGCTTTTTGGCCATTTCTCAATTAAGAGAATGAGTGTTGAAGAGATCCTTGAAAGTAATGTTCTAATTGAGTGTGCATAGGATTTTCTTTGGTGTGAACGCAAATAGTGATGCTTATAGGCAGTGATCAACAACTATATGAACAATTATGAGTGTAGTCATGCCTTGATTACTCCTTAGTCACCTCTTGAGGCTTCAAAATCATATTGGTGGTTTGTGGAAGTTTGAGGGTGGATGACAAAGTTGGAATTGTATGTGTTGCTCCCTATGGTCTTATTTGCAAGCTCTGAATTAGACTGATTGATGTTTAATTTGCTTGAGGGCAAGCAAAAGCTTAAGTTGGGGGTGTTGATGAGTCTATAGCTTAGACTCATTTTGGGCTTAGAATATGAAGAAATGTTGTCCTCAGTGTGCTATTATACTTCAATTACTAACTAATGTACATATGTTATGACAGGAATGGAGCTAAAAGTGCATAAGTGGATGACACTTAACAAAACTTGGAAAATGGGAAAAAGTGCACAAAAGTTGAGCAAAAGTAGCTTCGTCGATGTAGTCAGCAGATTGCCAAAGGTGCAAAGGGACTGCCTAAGGTTGCAGCATCCAAGTTACTAAGTCCATGGCAAAAAGGTGGTCAGGATCAATAATTGCCAACATATTCAGTGCATCACCAAATGACCAAGAAGACCGCCTAATGTTGTAGTGCTCAGAACCCCAAATTCCATGAGAAGGGCGATGTAGAAGGAAGTACAGTGTATCACAAAACATGATCATCGAAATGAAGAGTCATTGCCTAATATTACAGAGACTCAAGCCTTCAAAGGGATAAAGTGGAACTCAATCAAATACATATTTGGTGCATTACGTGAGTGCTCGGTGAGGGCCGACCTTGATCGTCTAATGGCTACTCGGTGCACAAAATTCCACTTATTTTGTATGGACTATAAAAACCTTCTAGAAAGGACATTGTACATACCATTCATATCAAAATTTTAGAGAGAGGGAGTGATAGTGTAGTACATAGAATATTCTTGCTCAATAGTACTAGGGTGAGAGGGTTTCAAGCTTATAGAGACACAAATTGTGGAGATTTATTGGTTTAATTCAATTTTTATCTTACAATCCTTATTACCCATGAACTCAGCTGCTGAATTTGGTATTGGATCTTTAATTTTGAGCATGGGTGGCTAAAACCCCTAAGTTGGAGATGTGTAAATAACATAGGTGTTTGATTTCTATGTTGGTTCTATGATATTTTGACTATATTGTTGTTAATCTAAGTGAATTTACATCTATTTCTAAGTTTCTTGTATAATCCAGTTGTTACAAACTTGAGCTTTACTTTAGATTTCTAATTATTGCTTTAATCAAAGTAATTAGAGTGTGGAATAGATGTATTAGCCAGAAACCTTTCGGGGTTTCAGTTGAATGCCACAACTATGGATTCAATGGCTAAGGTATTAGGTGGTTTTCTGTATTTTCTCAGGTCAGACATGACCTCGAGCGATTTGCGCATGTTGTCATAACAGATTCATGTGATACACCTTTGTTGTAATAATTAAAGTGGTAGTTATAAGCAACCTAGCCTATTCACTTATGTTTAACTCAATTGGTCAACTGGCTAGACCCGACTTAGTAGATCTAATCCCATATTTGCACATCCCCAACATCTCTCTTATTTTGTTGTTAATTCATTAATTAAGAAGTTGTTGTGAGCTAGATTCAAATTTAATTATTGTAACCCCCCAATTTGCATCTACAATTGCCTAGTTCAATGAATTACGTCACCTATTAAACCACCATTCCTTGTGGGATTCAACTCTAACTCTTTTTTTGGATTAATTTGTTGATAATGATCATCCTTGATTCCTTTAAGTAGTAGGTTTGAACGTCATCACCCATCCATGGCTAAGGCAGGGCTCGTGGGCATACTAAAGAGATAGCTCCGCCTAGGGGGAAAGGCTATAGCAGCTTTACCAGATCCTGAGTATGAGTCTGAGAGACCCAAAAACCTTATTCCACCACTTCCAGACCCAAATACCATGCCTTTAGTTCAAGAGCTACTTCTACGAGTATTGACCAGACTTGAGAGGGTTTCTTCGACCCTAATTATTCTTAATGCACCAGCTTGTGCAATGTCAGCTGACTCTTTTATAGCTCTAGTTGATCCACCTACGATACATGTTGGTCCTTTATAAGCTACAGTAGATCCTCTCATGGGTTCTATTATTCTGCCTAAGACTTTTTGATCGAGTATTGGGTCACAACTCTGAGTTTGTCTATTGCACCACCCAGATTCATCGTACCACTAGCTTCTACCAACCCTACTATGTTTACTTCTGAGTAGAAGAGTTTTGAGAGGTTTTTTTTATTAGCTCCTCCCAGATTTGATGGTACGCTCGATGACATGGTTTATGAATTTCTATCAGAGTTCTAGGACCAATTGTGTAACTTGGATGCTTATACCTCCTATCAATTAACTAGCTAGGCTAAGGAGTGGTGGAGATCAATTTTGGCCCATAAACCTATTGGATCACCAGTTATGACTTGGGAATAATTTATTGAGGTGTTCTTAGAGAGGTTTGTGCCATATAATCTCTAGGATAGTAGGAGAGATGAGTTTGACCGGATTCAGTAGGGATCGATGTCGGTATCTAATTATGAGGCAAGATTTCATGAGTTATCCATATATGCCTTGTCTAGCATCCCCACAGAGTTTGAAAGGATTTGACATTTTTCTAAGGGATTAGTAGGATATCATTAGAAGGCTACAACTTTATTGGTCCTGGCAGGTGGCACCTTCTAGAGTATGATGGCCCACGCTCGTATGATTGAGCATATTAGACATGACCGTGAAGGTGGCGGGAAGAGATTCTGCCAGTATGGCCAATTTGGTGGACACCTGCCATGAGATAGAGAGTTTTAGAGATCGGGCCACCAGGGTAGGGCAGTTCATGAAGCCATTCCCGCTGTGATAGCTCCTCGAGTATAGCTAGGCATGGTGGTTATTTATGGTAGTCATCTCAGGGACGAGATCCTAGAGCTTATTATGTTTATGATGAGGTTGGACACATAGCCAAGCATTGTCCTCATCGTGTACCTCCCGCCCAGTCATCAAGGACCCAACCAGTCCATCCAGCCCCAACACCAATAGCAGGAACACTTTTAGGGCATTAGAGGTGGTACTAAATGGGGTAGAGGCACTGTTAGAAGTGGAGCTCGTGGAGGCCCACAGTGTAGTGGGGGACGCAAAATATGATATGCAGTTCCTGATCGGGTAGAGGAAGAGGTTTCTAATGTTGTCATTATAGGTATGGTTTCGGTGTGCCACCATTTTGCTTTAGTTTTATTTGATCTAGGCTCTACTTATTCATATATATCAACTTATTTTTCCATGGCTCTTGGTATTATATGTGAGCTCTTTGGTGAGCCTATATGTGTTTCCACCATGGTAAGTGAGTCTTTAGTAATGAATCGGGTGCATCGGGGTTGTATTTTTACCTTCTTGGGGAGAGATACTATTGTCGACTTGATATTTCTTGATATGGTTGACTTTGATGTTATATTAGGTATGGATTGATTTTTACCTCATCATGTCATTCTTGATTGTCATACAAAGATGGTGACTTTATCTTGTCCTTATTTATCTCAGCTAGTGTGGAGTGACGCGTCTAGTTTTATTCGAAGGGGGTGATCTCTTATATGCATGCTTGTAGATTAATTGATAAAGGATGTTTATCATATTTGGCTTATGTTTGGGCCTGTTCTCAGTAGTCACTATTATTAGAGACCACCAGAGTTGTGAGGGAATTTATGGATGTGTTTTCGATAGATTTGCCAAGTGTACCTCTAGATTGTGATATTAATTTTTCTATTGATATAGAGTCGAGCACCAAACTCATTTCTATTACCCTATATTGGATGGCTCCAATTGAGTTGAAGGAGCTAAAAAGCAATTAGAGGATTTGTTAAAGGAGTTTGTTTATCTGAGTGTATCCCCTTGGGGTGCTCCTATTTTATTCGTGAAGAAGAAGGATGGCACTATACAAATGTGTATTGATTATCGCCAATTGAACAAAGTGACCACCAAGAATAAGTATCTGTAGTATTGTATCGATATTTATTCGATCAGTTATAGGGTGTTTCAGTGTTCTAGATTTGAGATCTGGATGTTACCAATTGAGAGTTTGGGAGTCTAACATCCCGAAGACAGCTTTCAGGACCCGTTATAGCCATTATGAATTTGTGGTTACATTATTCAGGTTGACTAATGCCCTAGCTACTTTTATGGAGTTGATGAACTAGGTGTTCAAGACTTATTTGGATATGTTTGTGATTGTATTTATTGATGACATCTTTGTTTACTCCAAGAATGAGATAGATCATGTGCAACACTTGAGGATTGTACTTTAGAGGTTAAGAAAAGAGAAGTTATATGCCGAGTTTTCAAAGTGTGACTTCTGGCTGGAGTAGGTAGCCTTCCTTGGGCATGTGGTGACAAAAATAGCATTATGGTAGATCCAGCCAAGGTAGCGGTAGTTCGTGAGTGGGTTAGGTTGATATTTATTGATAGGGATTCAGAGTTTTATTGGTTTAGTAGGGTACTATCGGCGCTTCATGCAGGGATTCTCTTCTATTACAACCCCATTGACTAAACTCACTCAAAAGGATGTGGTATTTTAGTGGTTAGAAAAGTGTGAGGTGATCTTTCAAAAGCTTAAAGATTTATTGACCTCAGCACCTATTCTTGCTTTATCCGGGAGGAGTACCTTTTGTGGTATATTGTGATGATCTGGAGTAGGTTTGGGTAGAGTGTTAATACAAAAGAGGAGAGTGATAGCATATGCATCTCGATAGTTAAAGGTGCATGAGAAAAACTACCCTTCCCATGATTTGGTGTTGGTTGCGATAGTGTTTGTATTGAAGTTGTGAAAGCATTATCTCTATGGCATGCATTGTGAGATCTTTACCAATCACTGATGTCTCAAATATATCTTTTCTCAGCCTAATTTGAACATGAGATAGAGTATGTGGTTGGAGTTATTAAAAGACTATGACATCTCGATTCTATATCATCTGGACAAGGCGAATATGGTGTAGATGCCTTGAGCTAGAAGGCCTCTAGTATGGGGAGTTTGGCATTCTTAAGGGTGGAGTAAAGACTCTTAGCTTTGGAGGTTCAGTCACTAGCTTGATAGCTAGTTCAGTTAGATATTTCTCCCTCTCATAACGTTTTAGCCTTTTGGAGGCTTGATCTTCATTACTTGATTAGGAATGTTCTCCCCAGTTTGATGATGTTAGATTATGCTTGATTCATGATAAGGTGTTGAAGGGTGAAGAAAAAATGGTTACTATTGATTCGGAGGGTGTTTTAAGGATTAATGGTCGGGTTTGTATGCCTAAGGCGGGAGACTGGGTGAGACTGATATTGGAGGAGACTCATTGTGATAGATATTATATTCATCCTAGTATGGCAAAGATGTATCATGATTTGAAATAATACTATTAGTGGTGTAGGATAAGGAGAGACATTGTTAAGTTTGTGGCGAAGTGCTTAAACTGTCAACAAGCCAAGTATGAGCACCAGAGGCCTAGAGGTTTGATGTAGATGATATCCATCCCCGAGTGGAAGTAGGAGCATATTACCATGGATTTTGTTACTGTTTTGCCTATGGATTTTAGTAAGTTTGACTCAGTTTGGGTGATAGTGGATCGATTGACTAAGTTTGCTCACTTTCTATCGATGAAGACTAACTACAGTGCGGAGTAGTTAGCTAGGTTGTATATCCGAGATATTTTTAGATTGCATAGGGTGTTAGTGTCTATAGTGTCTGACAAAGGATTTTTGTTCACTTCATATTTTTGGAAGGCTCTACTACATGGTTTGCGTACTCAGTTAGATTTAAGTTCAGGTTTCCACTCTCAGACTGATAGGCAGTCAGAGTGCACTATTCAAGTGTTGGAGGATATGCTTCAGGCATATGTGATAGACTTTGGGGCCCGATGAGATTAGCATTTGTCTTTAGTGGAGTTTCTTATAATAATAGTTATCATTCCGACATTTAAATGACATTGTTTGAGGCATTATATGGCCAAAGATGTAGGGTGCCTATCGGGTGGTTTGATTTTAGTTCAGCTGATGTTTTGGGTGTTGACTTGCTCAGATATGCTATGGATTAGGTTTGGTTGATACAGAGTAGGTTGTTAATAGCCCAGAGCTGCCAGAAGAGCTATGCTGATAGAAGGACGAGACCTCTAGAGTTCATGGTTAGAGATAGTGTGTGGCTGAGGATATCACCCATGAAGGGCGTGATGAGGTTTGGGAAGAAGGGCAAGCTCAACCCTAGGTTTATTGGCCCATTTGAGATCTTGAGGAGGGTAGGTGAGATTGCGTATTAGTTAGCATTGCCACCAAGACTCTCAACAGTTCATCCTGTGTTTCATGTCTCCATGCTCCTCCGATACATTCCAGATGAGTCACATGCGATTCCCTATGATTCAGTTGAGTTGGGTTCAGATTTGTGATATAAGAAGGAATTGGTAGCTATTTTAGATAGGCAGGTCCAGAGGTTGAGCACCAAGGACATACCTTCATGAAGGTTTAGTAGTGAAACCATCCTATTGAGGTAGCTACTTAGGAGTTAGAGTCAGACATGCGAGCTAGATATCCCAACCTTTTTGAGGCTCCAAGTACCTTTCTTTCCCTTATGTTTGAGGATGAACATTATTTTTAGTGGTGAATGATGTAATGACCTTGCTGGTCATTTTTTAGCTTATCTGTGAAAATTATTATTTTACCCTTTCATTAGTTGCTTTGGACCTATTTAGAACTATTTTTGTTGTTGAAATTGAGATTTTATGTTTTAAATGTGGAAAATGTGAGTTTTGGCATATTTGAAAGCTTAAGTTGTTAAAATAGTGAGTTTTTATACCATTTGGAGTTTTGGGTGTCAAAACAGAAATCCATTGATTCCATTAGCTCTGAAATGTCAAATTTGGTCTAGGAGAAGTGACAAAACTGAATTTGGAGTTAAAACAATGGTTTTAGAACGAGAGTTGCATTTTAGTTAATTTTGGAGCCTAAGTTTGACTTTGGTCAACATTCGTAGTTTCAGAATCTCTAATCGAAATTCTGATAGTTCCAGTGGATTTGGATGGTGAATCTAATGCTAGAAATGATCTCATTGTAATTTTTTAGGGCATTTTTGGTCATTTGAGTTTTAATTAGTTTTAACGAGCTTTATCAGGAACCAGATCAAGGAGACCTCGAAATCGAATTTTGATAGTCCATTGAGTCCGGATCACCATTTCTGGTAGGGAAACATGTCTGGTTTGTGCGTATTGAATAATAAATGAACCCTGGAATTTTGCAAGAGCTGATTTTTCACTCCCTTTTTTATTGTTCCTCGATATGGTCCATATAACAAAGGATCATACACTTTAGGCTGGTGCTGACCCATTTCTTCTCTATATTTGCAGGATTGACCTCCGCATTCACAGAGGTCTTTGCACTCTAAACTCAACATTCGCAGAGGGCCACCTCCTTCTACTCTGTGTTTGCAGATGACCCCTCCACATTTGCAGAGGTCTAGGAAAGTGTGGGTTCCACGTTCACGGATCTATGTCTGCTTTCGCAGGGTACACAATGTATGGACAGTTTTTAATATTTTAAAAGTCACGGGTTCACCATTTTTACACCATTTTCAATATCTTAAGCTTGATTTTGGGCGAATTCTTCAAGAATTTGTGTGGGACACTTTTA
>JBCEWC010005054.1:0-25795 GCA_038996855.1 Solanum aculeatissimum | reverse complement strand
AGTGTGCAATAGTGAAAGAGAGGGTTGAGACTAAAGAAAATATTCTAAGTCTTTAACTATATTCACTATATACAAAAAAGAGTAATTATATGTTGAAGTAAGGTGTTCTTTTTGTGGAGCTTTGGACTCTTTAACTAATCCGGAGTTATTTGAGTCATACAACGATGTTGGGTTGTTGTATCCTGGAGGGAAAAAGTCAAGCGTATTACTGCTGGATCGGTGTAGATTATGTTGCAGTGGACTTGAATCTCCTTAAAGAGAGCGAGATATCCGCGCCTCAGCCTGAATGAGTTTTTATTCAATTTTGTTATTTTTTAAACTGTAACTTATTGTATATGTGGTATATTACACCAACACACTGTTTTTAGTTTATTTCTTTACTCTTGTTATGTAAATCAAGTCCTGATTTTCAAAGGAACTTGATGTTCATCTTGAATCATTTTCTCCGTATGTAATACGTAGCTAAAATTAATTAGTTAGGATGTTTTGAAGTCTAAATTAATTTGAGGAGATCAGTTTACTAGATAACAAAGATGTTGCTTAGTGGTTGTTGAAGATTCCAGGTTATCCTTATAAGGGGAAAAGAATTAAGAGCTTAATGCTTGGGATTGCATGAGTTTGTAATCATTATTGCTCCTTGATGATAAAGGAATCTTGTTGAAATCTTGTGTGAACAGGCCGTGATTTTTCTGCCTTGTCCAAGGTGGTTTTCGCGTGAAATACTGTATTTTTATTTATTGTTATTTACCATTCTTGTTATAGTACGTGACCAGGTCGAGTGTTAGTTGTGTGAGCATACATGCCATCAATTAATAAGTTCCGTTTAGTAAATTATATTTTACTAAAAGTTTTAAAAAAAATTATACATGAAAATCAACACGAATCAAATAAAATGAAACAAAAAGAGTACTCGATTTAATTCATACTTCCACAAAATTACTCAAGGTGATTATTCATAAAAAATCTCATTATTAGAATTAACTAGAACCTTAATTAGAGATCGCGAGTTCGAATCTTCTTGAATACAGAATCATCTTTGTTAAAAAAAAAAGCCTCCATTTTTTTTAAAAAAGCAATAGCATAACGTGTAGGAGAGATGTGAATGACATTATATTGTTTTTCATTTATATGAAACAATAGATATTCTAAAATGTTTAACACCATCTCACTAATAACGTTAATTAATACAATTTTCACAATTTTAATAGGCTCAAATTCATGGACGTATTGTACTAATAATATTTTTTTAATATTTTATTATTTTTCTACCCGATAATAATATTTAGAAAAAATTCTTCCTACTAAGAATTTTTCATACTCAGAATTCAAATCCCAGACCTCTAATTAAGAGAGGAGCAACCCTATTCACACATCCTTTGGTGATGCATATAACATAGAATGGACATATAAGGAGTTTAACAATACATATGAATCCATCTCTATCATCAAACGCAAATCTATTTTATTAGGTAGAAAGGCTAGTAATTCTGCATGAAGAGAATTTCCAACTTTTATGCTGCATGCTAAGCAAGAAATCAGTGGCTGAGCCAGATAGAATCGAAGGAATTTATTCAAATTTTCTATAATAGAAAATTACACTATTTATATATGATTAACATTAATATATTTTATGTATATATATAGTAAATGTTAAATCGTTGTTCAGGGCATTCAAAGTGTACCATCAATGTCTAAGGTTCAATTCTTAATATATAAATATGTTTTTTAATTTGATTTCAGTAGGTAACTATATTCTTCAACTTTGAGTGTACATAAGTAAATACTTAAACTTGTACTTATAAAATTGAACAAGTACACACACATCCTAAGTAGCATAATACACATAGGACACCACTTAGAATACAAAATTATCACGTAGGACATAACGTAGGATAAATTATGTGTCCGTTTTTAGTTAAAACTGCCTACCAAGTCCTAAGACACAAGAAGGAGAAGGTAGACTGGCACAAGAATATTTAGATAGGTAGGCTGCCTTATAAAATATCATTTTTCCTGGGGGGGGGGGGGGGGTGATAAATGGGAGAATACCTACTTGGCACAACAAGCATATTTACATATCAGTTTGTAGTCATAAACATAAAGGCACCTACTAGCTATGCCCAAGCTAAGTCAACAATAAAAAAATGACAAAAAACCAGCAAAACGAAGAACCACACCAGGTTGACAATTAGTAACTCCATGCCGTCATGTGAGCAACTTATTTTCTCCCTTTAACTGCCTGAAAGATGAACAGATCGTTAGAAGAGGACAGGAACAAGGGGTCAGAAATGATCTGGAATGTGGAAAAGAACTTGAGCTCTTCAGAATAGGAGAATTATCGGACAAGGCACCTGTAATAACTCAGAATCAACTACCAGGCAAAAAGGAAGAAGGAAAAGATCTCCAAATGAAGTCATTACCTTTGAGAGCTAATAATCAAAAGTCTATTTTTGATGCGATGCAAATAGTTACTGACCCAGAAGACAAGAAGGCAGAATCCTTCAAACGGACACCAGTGAAACAACTCTGCAAAATTCTCGAGGAGACAAAGAGGCTTTCTTGGAAAGGATTTCCTCTGTTAGGAAACTCTTGCTTCCTTTGTACTCTTTACTTTCCCCTGAGTCAGTGGCTTTTGAATCGACTCCCAGATTTGTAATAATGGACCAAGTATTGACCTGGTCTCTTCATGAGCCCATTTTTTATGAATAAATAAAATCGATCCCTTGGCCCAAGTTTATATATATAATTGATAGGCATTCATGACAAGCTAACCATATGAAAAATTGAATCTTAAGTGGAATAGGTAGTCTCCAAATCTGTTTGAAAGAATGAGCATGAGTAGTTGATTGAGGTTGTTCTAGTTCCATTGCTTTGTAGATCAAATGTGGTTTAAAATGATTTGACTTGGAATGCTTGAGGTATTTGAGTTTTATTATTTTATTCTTAAAATTTTAACATAATATGTTGAAATTTAACTTAAAGTCAATATGATGTGATTTATATACATGGAGCTTTTTAATTCCACCATATTGTGTTGGTATCGGCACAATAAAATAAGAAATTTATTAAACAAGTTTGGGGGGGAAATCCAAAGCTTCAAATGTGGGAGTTTCTAAAATCCTATATAATATGTTGAAGTGACTAAAAATATTTATTATTTGATTCATATCTTGACAGAATTTTGCAAATAAAGACTCATGCTCAATTTGAAAAAATTATTCGTACCATGTGAAAAAATTATATTAAAGAACAATAATTTACTATTATTATTGACTAATGTATGTTTATAAAATTACGTGTATTTAAATATTTGTAAATTTTTAATATTTATTATGAAAGAAACATTGAGATATGCAATTTACCAATGCGGAACATTAGAATATTTTGATATTTTATTTATGAACTACCATTTATTCAGTAAGTAAGATTGTGTAGGAATTGAAAATCTTTTGGATAGTTTTCACAAGTTGTGAAGTTTTCATGTTTATGTGAAAAAAATACAACTTAAGAAATTCAATTGCATTTTCAAATAAAACATTAATTTCATACTATTTTGCTTCATATCGTGTGTCCAAATAGGCCCTAAGAAAATAAATAAAAATTTTGAATCTTCCCCCCTTAAACTAAAGATATATTAAATATTCAAAATGTTATTTAATTTTATGATCTCAAAAATATTTAATATTTAATATTTGTAAAGGGATGAAGCAGTAAATTTTTATAATTTTAATGGGTTATCGGTTTATCCAATAACCCAATAGTAAAACTCGAAACTGAGCCAATAACCCGATAACAATAATTTCAATTCGATTTATCGATCGGTTCGGTTTTTGCACATCCCTAGCACAAGGATTAAGAAGCAATAAATGATAGAGGTAATTTTACAAAATCACACTTTGAATACAATAAATATAATTCTTAAAAAAATATAATAGGAAAATGACTACAATTAATGATAAGGATAAATTAGGAATTAAGTGTAAAATAATATCTTTATTTCATAAAGTGAACAAGTATTGTTAGACATCTTAAAATAGTACCATAGACGAAGGGAGTATCAATTTCTAATTCAGACTTTGAAAAGGTAATCTTGTATACTAAAAAATATATTTATTTATTTAGTTTTTCACCCAAATTGTATCACGTAGGACTTCATTTGAGGGAAAACATTCTCTACCACATTTTTGATGATAAAAAATAATTATACTTTTGAAGATAATAGGAAATGAAAAAAAGGAAGAATATGACGATGGAAAATAGACGAGGGAATAGTTGTCTATGGGGTGACGTGAGTAAATTGGCACATTATGAACCGTTTTTATCTTTTTTAATTAATTGTAATCATCATCATTTGGCTCTTTCCCTTCTGATTCTAATTTTTATTATTATCTAATTATTTCTTTAAAGCCAAATACATATACAATTTCATGCCGGATTTTACTTCTTTTTGAAAATACAAAAATATTCTTCTCTATCTAATTTTTTTAGACAAACACATGTACAATTTCATTTTTAATATTCTATTTTACTTTTGTTTTATTTTAACCTTTAACCTCATTTTCTCTACATCATTTAACTACAAAATACCAATTTTATATATGTGTTTCAACTCTAATTTTGTAATTTACAAATCGACATATCTTCGTTAGTTTTCGTAAAACAAAAAATAAAAATTGACTGGTGACCATCAATTTTTTTAAAATAATAATAATGTTTGTGAGAGTGTTTTTTGTATCTCTACATAAAAAATAATTGATGAAAGTGCATTTTTTTTTTAAAAAAGTTCAACTCCATATGGATAAAAAGAACTCATTTTCAATACGAGCCAAAAAATAATAATTCATGTTTAATTTATTATTAATAACACTACTAAAAAAAAGTTAAAACTCCATAGATTTCATTGACTTTTTAAGAAAGATTTTTATCGATTATTTTTCACATAAAAATACGAAAAAACTCTAAAAAAGAAGATGTTATTTAAACAAAATTTAAAAAAAAACTCAACGTTCGCCCGTCAATTAAACTAACAAACGAACGTTGGATTTTAAAATGCAAAACTGCCAATTGAAGAATATATATAAAAAATTTGTATTTTGTGTTTAAATAATAAAATGTGATTGAATGGTCAAAATGGAACGAGGTAAATATAGAGTGCCAAAACGAAAAATAAAGACTAGTTGGAGCAGCTCTCTATTTCAGTATTTTGGCCTTAATTTTTTCTATTTATTATTAGTTTTAAATTATTACTTTATTTGAATCAAAACCTTTTTAAAATAGTCTCTTTTTTTCTTTTAAAATAAAAATAAAATTTGCATATACTCTTCACATTATTCTTTTTAGACTCTACTTATAAAATTATATCAAATATGTTATTTTCATCTTCTTAACTCCAATGTAAAGTTGCATATGAGAGATTCCACAGGGTAAAATTATATTATTTTCAATCTCTCGGAGGTAATAGTAATATCAAATGCTCATACATCATGTATTTGTAACTTAGAAGGAATGTTGTTTGGTTTTAAAATAGTAAGGTCTCTTCTCATTCAATAATGGATGACAACAATGTAAAGAACGCCCCTTTTCCAGGGAATTCTTTGTTGGGGGTGAAGAGGGGGAAATTATCTTTCTTTGGTTGTATTTCATGTTTTTAAGGCTGTCATCTTACAAATAGGATACACATTCTTTAGCATTAGCCACTGCTTTATGCAACTAGTATGGAATTCATGTCCACAATCCAACATGCCCATCTCATCTCCACTTGTGTATTCCTCCTAATAAACGGAAAACAAAGACGATGACATTTAACCAACAACCCTTCTCTAGTAATAGTGTAGACCGTCTCACCTGACATATACAGCAAGGCTCCATATTTGACGATGACCCTTCATATATTGGCTCATGCTTTTGCTGTTTCATGTCTCCTAAAATGGTTTCTTCACTCAATCCGGTGTTCACATATCCTATATGTTCTTCCAATGCCAATAATTCCTGAAGGAATGCCAGTAGAAAGAGATGGGTGAACCAACAACTTTACAATTTGAATAGAAAAAAATGACCTTTCTGGTGCATAATTTCCACTCTCTTTTTTTACAAAAATAAAGATCTCTTGAGAGCAAATTTGTAAAGGCTTACAATATGAGAAATCTATAACGAAATTTAGTGATAGCAAAAACACAACCATATTTACCTCATACGACATGTTATCAATGTCAAGCCTCATGCCTCTATGTCTATCATGAAACTCCACGACACCATTGACAAATGGATCAAGCATCATATAATCCTGCCCAGAAAACAAAAATAAAATAAAAATGAATCACTTGTGTCTACTAAGGACCCAAAATTACATTTAACATTAACCACCATGTAATGAAGAGATAAGTCTAGATTAAGTGAACTTCCTGCTAACAAGGGATCAAGAAGTGAAACCTTCATGATCCAGAGAGATGCAATTAGGTTTAATAATCTAAAAACAAATAACTGGGCATTAACAACTTAATTCTGTATAGAATGGAAAATAAACAACTTAGTAGGGATAATATTAAGTTAAAAATAAAAGAAAAGACTAACAATAAGGATATTGCATCATTGAGAAACTGCTTAGAAATATTTTTCATCGAAACCACCTATGCAAGTTAATGAATACTTACAAGTAAGGGAGCAATCCTAGTCATGGATTCTTGAATCTTTGCTTGCTTTAGGCAGGTAACCTAATATTTCACCTTATTGAAATGAAGAAAAGAGAAAAAACATAGATAAATAGTTTTACTTCTAGATTCCATGGCTGGTTAGATCACCATCTGAACAGACATCTCTCTTACTTAAGCTTACGGAGCACAACTGAATTCTGACAAATATTTTTCTCACCCAAACAACCTAATTGGCAGTCTACTAAAAATATCACTCCTCGAAAATAAGAGAATATAGGTAATTTATTTTCCTTCCAGATTTATGTGGCTGGGCGGGTCACTATTCTGTCCATATTTCTACCCCTAAAGCTTATGAAGCAAAGATTACAAGTAAAAGTAATTATGTTTATAATTTTTCACATATCGGCAGATCGATATTTATTTATTGGATCATGGTGTTCAGATCATGAACAACATATTATTCATACAAAGTACACGTTGTAAACTAGATGAACATTCATTGGGGTATCATAAGGATCAAAACAAAACCTTGGATCGCCTGTTCTCGCCCCTCTGCATGGCCTGCAGGACGTGATGAATCTGTTGAATGCAAGCAGCAACATTTAATAAGTAATGAGAAAATTAATGTTAGGTCAAATATATCTTTAAAAAAAGGCATGAAGCAACATAAAAACAGCTGGATTTATTCAAAAGGTGAATTTGACACAACAAAAATCCAGGACAAACTGAAGATCATACTACACCCAATTACTGGAAAAAGTGGAACTATAAAGTATCATCTTCTGTAAAGATTAAGGTAAAAGTTGTAGGTGCTACAATTCACATTCACTGAGACACTAGCATTCAAAGTTCCAAGTTGTGGGCAACACAACTCTAGAAGTACATAGATATCTGCAAGAAATGATCATGTATTAGCCTTGTTATTACTATTTAATACCTTGTTTAGTAGCGTTTTCAACGTACGTATATATTAGTCATATATCCTATTCGGTGTTATTAATACATGCATAAGCATGGTTAACCTTGAATATACCAAACCAAACACAGGATAAGAATAATCCCCACATAACTAATCTCAACATTCCTAATACACCCTATTCAGTAGGACTATTCTTGTGCATCCTACCAAATGACCCCTTTAGCAAATTGAATCCTTAACCCATCCAGAAGGTACACTCCCGTGCTAATTGTCAAAAGAACTATCAGGAGGCATGTGCTTCTGTTCATGTGTGATACCTATACATGCACTTAAATATTGGGCCAGTACACGATCCATTAATCCTAAACTAAATAATATTCAAATAAAAAACTAATGTAACAGTCTTCATAGAATTACAAGATGAGCAAGTAAGAAAAAAAGGGAACACGAATAAGTAGATGAAAAGGAAGAAGTCTTCGGGAAGACAAAATGGTAATACAAGAACAAATATTTATACTTGCAATAAGTCAGATACAAAATGAGAACAGTTGAAAAACATTGATGGACAAACCAAAGTACAACAGTTTGGATACTATTTCAAACACAAACCTCCTGTACCAGTCTGTGGCGACCCTCGATATCAGAAGCTAAAACACGCCATCCATCCACATCATTACTTGGAAAATCGGCCATCAAAGATGATATAAGGTGGTTTCAATGATTACGATGGCTACTAGATCGCCGGCTACTAGATCGCAATGATATCTCTGCCTCCACCGGAGAAGCAGCCGAAGATAGCAGGGGAAAATGACCTCTCTGACTTCCAGACTCGGACACAACAGGTGGGAGGAGGAGTCCAAGGAGAAATTTCTGAAGAACTACGATTACTACTGGTTGCTACGTTTTGATAGGGTGTCCTTGCAGTAGGAAAAGTTTGCATACTTGGCCCACAGCTAAGTGCAGAACTAGAAGGCATGTTTCTGGAATAGCTTCCATTTGAAGTAGCTAAACTCCAATTAGTGGAATCCTGTATCATATTTTCAGTCTCAGGAGGAGGAACAAACGGAAGAGGTTCCCCATTATTTCTTATTGAGCTCCGGAAGTTAGCTTCATCTTGTAATGCAGCATATTGATCAGCAGAAACCACATTTGGACTTGATGAACTACCACCACGTGAATAAGGAGATACATTCCAGGGAACTGGATGCGAATCACTTGGAACACCAGAAATGGGCATTACATCAGAATGGCTTCCTGAGTTACCTGCACTCATTGGCTGTGAAATTGGTTGTCTGAAGCCCAAGTAATTAGATACTGAAATGGGTCGAGGAGTTATAAGCGTAGAGTCAACACTAGAATGCCCTAAATCTGTCCCAGTTGACAGTAAACCAAATGTAACTGTATCGTGATACCCAAGATTTTGTCCACTCCCAGAATTTCTGGCAGAGATTTCCGCGACTCCATTAGCATTTAGAGGAGGAAGTATGTCAGAAGCAGCTACTCTTGTACGAACCCTATTTCTTGGATAACGGGTTTCCAAGTGACAAGTACTCTGCACACTTGCAGAGGCTGGAGATATGTTTAAGCTGCTAGAAGCATCATATTGACTTGGAATATTGTGTGGTATAATGTTCTCAGGTTGTGTATTGGCGCTTGAACTTCTACCACAAGACTGCCCAGAACTGCCTTCAAGGGCCTTGCGCTTGCAGGAAAAACCCCGTGTACCCATGGAAGTACTTGATATATCAGGGGACCCCGCCCAATAACTAGGACTACCTGAAGAAGTATCAGCATTGTAAGAGACACCAGAAGGATGCTCCGCATCCAATCTGCTGCAAAAAGTGTAGACAGTTGAAGATACACTTGGTCTCATAACCAGCCGAGTGTCACCATTATTGTATATGCCACTTAAGTTGGCATTTACAGGACTGTGATCCGAGGCTAGATTTGGTATCAGATGATTTCCACCATATCCACTTGTTGAACTCTCAGGATGGACATTGGATGGTCCAAACCTCCTTTCTTCTGACTTTGGATTAGTCAGGACATGATTACTCGATGAAGAAGACCAACCATGTCCTATTTTCAAATGATTAGCATGTCTAATGCCATGCAAATTGGCACTGGAGCTCGACTCACCTTGATCCCACGCTCTGCAGTTCTGTGTTGTATAACTAATACCATTAGCATGTCTAAGATTCTCTCTAGCAGAAGAAAACATGGAATTCGCTAATCCATCCTCCACTGGATTTAGCAAATTATCCCAAGGGGCTGTTCGATCTCCAGAAGCATTACTTGAAATAGAACCCTGATTAAGATCGATAGTTTCTGGAAAGGAATCTACTATGCTTCTGTTCCTTTGCATCTTGGCCAATTATAGCATATCAAGGCCTTGAATGCACTACTGAGGAAATTCTGTCGAAGAACAAAATTAACAATAGTTGATATCTCAAAAAGGTTAAAGCATAATCTCATTGGAGGAAAAAAGAAAACCTAAATTGGTTATGTAACTTCTGATACACTAAGATAGTAATTTCAGCAGCGCATAGAATCAGTTCACACTTCACAGCAATCTCAAGTCGAGCAAAAGCTAAAAGGCACAATTGGTAAAGCAACTGTTAATTTCAAGCTGAAGGCTTTCACCCTCCATCAGAATAACTAAGGCACCTCATGCAGGGCCAAGTAACACAAGGAAACTCTTTTTATAGGGTGAACATTTGAAGCATGTTTTAACAAAACTGAGGTTTTATTTATGCTTAATTTCCATCTCTTCAGTTGATCTAGATTTCAGCTTGTTTATTTAAGTTTTAGAGTGACAGATAATTTGGTGTATTCTTGTAGTGGTTCCACAGAGAACTTCTTTAATAGGTTTTTAGGTAAGTTAATTGCTTCCTAGATTATCTTTGAGTCCTAATTGTCTTAGGGTGCAAGAACAAGCTTGTTTTAATGTTTAAGTAATTGTATTAGTAGGTAAGAACAAGTTTTTTGGTCCACAAATTAATCTTTTAGTGTTCTTAGTAAGTAGAGCTTATCTATGAGAATGGTTTGTTAGTTTTGAGCAAGCCTTATGGCTTTTTTGGTGCTTCTGCGGGCCTTACCTTAGGAGGCCTAATCCATAAGGAATTATATATTTTATCCTATTTCCAGTGGGTCCAAAACTCCTTCCCGTAGCTGCTGTCCATGTACTACAACCAATCTGCATTTTATTTTTATTTTTATTTTTTTGATGACCATTGTAACGGGCTAGCTTTCGCACACCTCGACTAATTCCAGGGGATACCTGCCACCTCCCACTAGCAACAGGTAACTATGTCCACCAAGGCTAAGACAGATGGAATCATCTTGTGTTATTTGAGCTACTTCCAATCTGCATTTGAACTGGTCCAATATTTCTCCCTACATTTACATTATACCTTCACAAAAACAGCAGCAATGCTCTGCTTGTTAAATCCTAAGAGAGAAATGTAAAAATTTTCCAAACTCTAAACCATGACTAGCAGTAATTTTAGTTCAATGGTGCCATCCTTCTACCCTCACCCACCACCCACCAACCAGCTATAAACAGCCACTAGCAACAAGTTCCAAAATGGCCTTGAACATGACTACTAGAAACTTTAAGAGAAGAACCCATGTTCATCGACTATGATGAATAAATTATCATTTAAAGATGAAATAAGGCTACAAGGAATGATATGAAAATTGGCCATGGAAGCTTATTTGGAAATCTAGACTGCCCCCAAAGATATCTGGTTTTGTCTGGACTACCTGGTATGAAGTATGCCTCACCCAAGATAATCTTAGCAAAAGGAAAATTCAGGTTGAAAATGAATGTTACATATGTCATCAGACATTGCTGGAGAGTGTTACGCATCTATTTTTGCATTGTGAAGTAGCAATTGGCATTTGGAGTATGTTTTTATCTATCTTTGGAATTGCCTGGGTCATGCCAAATACTATTAAAGACGCCTATGAGAGCTGATGTTCTTGGAGAGTGGGGAAATCAATCAAAAAGCATGGTGTATGGTCCCTGCTGCTATCTTTTGGAGCATTTGGAATGAAAGAAATCGTAGATGTTTTGATGGAATTTCAACTCCTAATCACAATCTCAAATCCAATTGCTTGATCTTCTTATACAGTTGGTTCAACCAGGTCCCTTTAACCACTGCTGATCTCTTTTTGGACTATGTTAGCTCTTTAATTATTTAGTAAATTCTTGTACAAGAGCAAATCCCTTCTTTTGCAGTAATTTTCTTTTTTTTGCCTTGCATCTTCTTGATGCCTTCTAATGAAAAGTTCTTACTTCATCAAAAAAAAGGAATGATATGAAATCTGCTGATCAATAATGTAACAAGCCAATTACTATATCAGCAGCTAGAGAAAACATTCTTCTGAAGCCACATAGCTAACATGAGAAACTGTTCAGTGACTTCAAATTTTTCGTTTGTTCACAAATGAGCACAAAGTTTTACTTTGTGAACAAATGAACACAAGTTCTCACTTATCCAATGAAGATTATCTTTAGATACTCCACCAAAATATTAGCCTGTAAAAAGTTGCTTCAGACAGTTGGAATTTTCTCAAACATGATATTTAGAACCATTTAATTGCTCGGTTCTGCAGTTTGACCGGTTAGTGTGGAGTTGTGACAATGATTTTACCTAAAAATTACTTGAAGTACACAGGAGCTACTCATAATGCTTACCATGCTACATGAATATTGCCAGAGAGAGGGGATAAAAGATAAGGTAAATCTTTTGTACCTTATCAGCGTTCTGGGAAAAAAATGTTTCCAGACTTCCACCAAATACAAGTACATTCTCTAGAAGAGCCAAATTTTCCAAGAGTGAAAGACCAACTTAAACAGTTTAAGTGAAGCTTAGACAACTGAACAAACACAAATGGGAGAGTATGCTTACTTCCAAGAATAATAATCTTTACCCCAAGCTATGACATAGAACCATTGAATAAAATAGACTAAAAAGAGTAAAGCATGCTTTAGACCTTAATTGGCAACGTTGATTAGGAAAGGTAAACTTATTGTGCATGTTTAACATAGGCTTTTCTTTCATTTCCTTTCCCCATAAAAGAATACTTTTTCAATAAATAACACAAAATTAAATAACAGTAATGAGGCAATGCCACTTCCTTACTACTTTTTGGACAAAATCATTGCTCAAATTAAAGCAGTTCACTAGAAAGTAAGGCACTTGATTCACAGCTTGAGGGGTCATTTGGTATGAGAGAAGAGGAATAATAAATCACAGGATAAAATGCAAGATTATGTTACCCTGCATTTGATTAGTGTATGGGTATTAGGTATCACAATGATGGATGTATGGTACTTTTCAACAAGAAAAGATAAACCTTTTCTGGTGCATGGTTTATCCCTCACCTGTTTAATTACATAAACAACAATTCAAGGAAGATTGAGGTTCAACTGAAAAGTTGATACCTAGGTGCCTTATATAGTAAAAACATTAAATGCTGATAAAAGGTTAATTTCAAAAAGTACCTACTGTAATAAACACACAAAAATTTTCACAATTTAGTAAATAGCCTAATAGTCATTAATACAACAAGAGCTTAGTCCCAAACAAGTTGAATTGCAGATCCACAGTACAAAAAGAAAACTACCGAAATGCAAAATCAAGTAAAAAGGGTGTTATCGTCAGTAACAATAGATGATAAAAAAAAACTGAAATTTCCATAGGAAACAGACACATATATATACAAGAAAAGTAATGGGTCGATGAAGATACCTGAGAATCAGATGATCGGTGAAGTGACGGATTTTCTGGGTCGAAATTTGATTAATTTTTTTTTCTTTCTTTTTGGGGTTGCGGCCTCTGCTTTCTCTGTACTAAAAAAATTATAAATTAAAAAAAAAAAAAAAAAAACTATGTCTCCATTGAAGAAGAGGATTTGGTTCTTGGTGCAGGAACTAAGGGAAGGAATGAAAATGGGTAGAGAGAGAATAGAAATTCTTCCTCTATGCATGTAGAATTGCAGATGGTGTGGCTCTCTGTGGGAACGGGAACTGAGAAGAGCAACTAAGCTGTCTCTGATAAATGCATTATTTATTTCTTCTAATTAGTTTGGCTAACCCCATCAATATATACATAAAAAAAATAACACTTACTATACAATATAGGTAGTCAAAAATATAAAAACATCTATGAATACTAATTTTTCAATCTCAATCAGCTCAAAAATACCTCTAAATAGTCTGATATCTCGATACTTTGAGTCTTTTGACATAACTTGAAGCATGCTAAAAATAAAAAATAATAATAATAAAAAAGAAGAAATTGACGGTGCAGAAAAAGAAGAATGGCAAAATGGGAAGGAAGAAGAAGATGGTTTTGACCAATTTCGATAATTTTAAAATTTTAGCAAAATTTTTTATAATGCAAATAATCGAATAGCCATTTCACATAATCAATGTTACTAAAGGATCATCTTGTTTAAAGACAAATCATGTTGAGAAAGAATTCTCTATTTTTGGGGAAAAAACAAAAAACACCCTCTGATATATTCAAAATTACTTTTATTTGCCTTATTTTCGTATGTGGAATTCTACTTTTTATTCACCTATTAAACCCCAAATGTCCTTGTGTCAATTTTCAAATTAAAAAGGTCTACTGCTTTAATGGAACTATGATGGCAGTTCAATTAAATAGGCTACACCGATTAATTGACACACATAACCATAATCATAAATAAAAATTATTTGTTCATCGATGCTTCACGCATTGTGACTAAATGAGTTCACAAGAAAAAGATTCCAGTTTCTGAAAGATGGTTACACAACATCTAACATCCTAAACACTTTCAATTATAAATACAACATGCATAGAACCAATGTTCGTTAATTTTACCAAAAAGTTCTCTTATCAACAGCTTCAGTAAGTAGCTAATGTTAAAACCCCCCACTTTTATCCCTTTTTCCAGGGAATTCTTTAGAGGGGAAATTTTCTTTCTTTCTTTGCTTGCATTTCATGTTTTTAAGGCTGTCATCTTACAAATGGGACACAGATTCTTCACCATTAACCACTGCTTTATGCAACTAGTATGGAATTCATGTCCACAATCCAGCATGCCCATCTCATCTCCACTTGTGTATTCCTCCTAATAAATGGGATAAAAAGATGACGAGATTTATTCAACAATCGTTCTCTAGTAATATCTAAAACCATTAGAAAGAGTCTCACCCGACATATACAGCAAGGCTCCATATTTGACAAACACCCTCCATATATTGGCTCATGCTTTCGCTGTTTCATACATCCCAAAATGGTTTCTTCACTCAATCCAGTGTTCACATTTCCTAT
The DNA here is from genome assembly GCA_038996855.1 of Solanum aculeatissimum. Classification (NCBI taxonomy): domain Eukaryota; kingdom Viridiplantae; phylum Streptophyta; class Magnoliopsida; order Solanales; family Solanaceae; genus Solanum; species Solanum aculeatissimum. The sequence continues at coordinate 10,895 of JBCEWC010005054.1, read as the reverse complement.
ATGTTCTTCTAATGCCAATAATTCCTAAGGAATGCCAGTGCAAGAGATGAGTGAACGAACAAGTTTACAATTTCAACAGAAAAAAATAACCCTCCAAAGATCTCTGGTGCGTAATTTCCAGAGCGCTTATTTATAAGAATAAAGATCTCTTGAAATCAAGATATAAAACCAAAAAGAAGATTTTTAACCTTTACTATATGAGAAATCTATTATGAAATTTAGTGACAGCAAAACACAACCCTTTACAATTTGAATAGAAAAAAATAACCCTTCAAAGATCTCTGGTGCACAATGTCCAGATCAATTATTTAAAAGAATAAAGATCTCTTGAAATGAAGATATAAAACTAAAAAACAAATTTGTGAAGAGTTACAATATGAGAAATCTATTATGAATTTTCTTTTTTTTTTTTGGATGACAAGGGGAACCCGCAGTCGCTACCCTTTAAGGTAAACCCCCGCTCCTATGCAATATGAAAGGTATCCCACACTAGGCAAAATCTTTTATGAAATTTAGTGGTAGCAAAACACAACCCTTTACAATTTTGAATAGAAAAAAATAACCCTTCAAAGATCTCTGGTGTGTAATTTCCGGATCTATCATTTATAAGAATAACGATATCTGGAAATAAAGATACAAAACTTAAAAGACAAATGTGTAAAGGGTTACAATATGAGAAATCTATTACGAAATTTAGTGATAGCAAAACACAACCACAATTACCTCATATGACATGTTATCAATGTCGAGCCTCATGCCTCTATGTCTATCATGCAACTCCATGACGCCGTTGACAAATGAATCAAGCATCATATAATCCTGCCAGAAAAACAAAAACAAATTGAACCACTGGTGTCTACTAAGGACCCAAAATTCCATTAGCATTAACCACGCAATGAGGAGATAAGTCTAGATTAAGTAAGCTTCCTGCTAACAAGAGATTGAGATGTGAAACCTTTATAATCCAGTCAGATGCAATTAGGTTTCATCATCTAAACAAATAACTGGCCACTAAGAACTTAGAACTCGGTATAAGATGGAAAATAAAAAATAAAAATCTAAGTGGGGATAAATGATAATATTAAGTTAAAACTAAAAGAAAGCCTAAAAATAAGGATATTGCATCATTGGAAAACAGTTGAGAAATATTTTTCACCGAAACCACCTATGCAAGTTAACAAACGGCTGACTTTTTCTGGCCGAGCCATATCACATCTTGCTGGTAATGGATTGATTTTTGAATCTTTGCTTGGTTTAGGCAGGTAAGTGTTAATAGGCTCCTTAAGACTTTCATTATACATGCATATTACATAGGTAACCTTAAATTTCACCTCATTGAAAAGAAGAAAAGAGAAAACTATATGCCATTGCTGACTGGATCACCCTCTGAACGAACATCTCTCTTACTTAAGCTTATCGAGCACAGCTCGCAAGCATCATCCACCAAATTCTGACAAATATTTTTCACCTAAACAACCTAATTGGCAGTCTAGTAAAAATATCACTCTTCAAAAATTAGAGAATATAGGTAATTTGCTTTCCCTCAAGATTTCTGTGGCTAGACACGTCACTATTCTGGCCATATTTCTACCCCTAAAGCTTATGGAGCAAAGATTATAAGTAAAAGCAATTATGTTATAACTTTTCACGTATCAGCAAATCGATAGATATTTCATGCATCAGGTGTTCAGATCAGGAACTACATATTATTCATAAAATATAAAAAGTACATGTGTAAATAGCTGAAAATTCATTGGGGTGTCATAAGGATCAAAACAAACCTCGGATCGCCTGTTCTCGCCCCTCTGCATGGCATGCAGGACTTGACGAATCTGTTGCATGCAAGCAACAACATTTAGTAAGTAATGAGAAAATTAACAGTAGGTCAAAAGTATCTCAAAATAAAGGCATGAAGCAACATAAAAACAACTGGATTTATTCAAAAGGTGAACTTGACACAACAAAAATCCAGGACAAACCGAAGATCATGCTACCACCCGATTACTGGACTGGAAAAAGTGAAACTATAAAGTATCAGTTTCCATAAAGACTAAGGTAAAATTTGTAGGTGGTTCGATTCACATTCATTGAGACAATAACATTCATTCTAAGTTCCAAGTTGTAGGCACAACAGCTCTAGAAGTACATAGATATCTGTGAGAAGTGATCATGTATTAGACTTTTTATTATTTAATACCTTGTTTGGTAGTGCTTTCAATGCATGTATATATTAGTTATACATCCTACTTGGTATTATAGGGTGTATAACTTATACATAGAAACCCATAGTATAAGCATTATCAGGGTTATTAATATATTGATAAGCATGGTTAACCTTGAATAAACCAAACCAAATAGTGGATAAGAGATAATCCAAGCATAACTAATACACCCTATTCAGTACTATTCTTATACATCCTACCAAACGACCCCTTAAGCAAATTGCAATCCACCCATCCAGAAGGTATACTCGCGTCTAACTGTCTAAAGAACTATAAGGAGGCATGTGCTTCTGTTCATGTATGATACAAATATTTGCACTTAAATTTTGGGCCAGTACATGATCCACTAATCCTAAAGTAAATACTAATCAAATAAACAACTAATGTAACAGTCTACTTAGCATCACAAGATGAGCAAGAAAGGAAAAAGGGGAACACGAATAAGTAGATGAAAGGAAGAAATCTTCAGGAAGATAAAATAGCAATAGAAGAACAAATATTTAAACTTCAACAGGCCAGATACAAGATGAGAACAGTTGAGAAACATTGATGGACAAAAAGTACAACAGTTTTGATACTATTATCAAACACAAAAGTAATGTACCAGTCTGTGGCGACCCTCGGTATCAGAAGATAAACCACGTGATCCATCCACATCATTACTTGGAAAATCATCCATCAAAGATGATATAAGATGGTTTCGATGATTACGACGGCTACTAGATCGTAATGATATCTCTGCCTCCTCCACAGGAGAAGCAGCTGAAGATGGCAGGGGGAAATGACCTCTCTGACTACCAGATTCAGACTCCACAGGTGGGAGGACAGTCCAAGGAGAACTTTCTGAAGAACTACGATTGCTACTGGTTGCTAAGTTTTGATACGGTGTCCATGCAGTAGGAAAAGTCTGCATACTTGGCCCACGGCTGAGTGCAGAACTAGAATGCGTGTTTCTGGTATAGCTTGCATTTGAAGTAGCTAAACTCCAATTAGTGGAATCCTGTACCATATTTCCAGTCTCAGGAGCAGGAATAAATGGAAGAGGTTCCCTACTATTTCTTATTGCGCTCCAGAAGTTAGCTTCATCTTGTAATGCAGCATATCTATCAGCATAAACTGCATCTGGACTTGATGAACTACCAACTCGTGCATTAGGAGATGCATTCCAGGGAACAGGATGCGAACCACTTGGAACACCAGAAATGAACATTAGGCCAGAATGGCTTCCTGAATTACCTGCATTCATTGGCTGTGAAATCGGTTGTCTGGAGCCCAAATAATTAGATACTGAAATAGGTTGAGGAGTCACAAGAGTAGAGCCAACACTAGAATGCCCTAAATCTGTCCCAGTTGGCAGTAAACCAGATATAACCGTATCATGACTCCCTAGATTTTGTCCACTCCCAGAATTTCTGGCAGAGGTTTCCACAACTTCACTAGCACTTAGAGGAGGAATTATGTCAGAAGCAGCCACTCTTGTACCAACCCTATTTCTTGGATAATGGTTTTCCAAGTGAAAAGTATTCTGCACACTTGCAGAGGCTGGTGATATGTTTAAGCTGCTGGAAGCATCATATTGACTTGGAAAATTGTGTGGTATAATGTTCTCAGGTTGTGCATTGGAGCTTGAACTTCTATCACAAGACTGCCCAGAACTGCCTTCAAGGACCTTGCGCTTGCAGGATGAACCCCAACTACCCATGGAAGAACCTGATATATCAGTGGACCCGGCCCAATAAATAGAACTACCTGAAGAAGTGCCAGCATTGTAAGAGGCACCAGAAGCAGGAAGCTCCGCTTCCAATCTGCTGCTAGAAGTGTAGACAGTTGGAGATAAACTTGGTCTCATAACAATCTGATTTCCACCATAACCACTTATTGAACTCTCAGGATGGAGGATATTGGATGGTCCAAATCGCCTTTCTTCTGACTTTGGATTAGTCAGGACATGATTACTTGATGAAGAAGGCCAACCACATCTGATTTTCAAATGACTAGCATGTCCAATGCCATGCAAATTGGCACTGGAGCTCGCCTCACCTTGATCCCACGCACCGCCATATTGTGTGTTATAACTAATACCATTAGCACGTCTACGATTTTCTCCAGCAGAAGAAAGCATGGAATTTGATAATTGATCCTCCACTGGATTTAGCAAGTTATCCCAAGGGGCTGTCGAATCTCCAGAAGCATTACTTGAAACAGATACCTGATTAAGATCGATAGTTTCTGGAAAGGAATCTAGTATGCTTCTGTTCCCTTGCATCTTGGCCAATTATGACAGATCAAGGCCTTGAGTGCACTAGTGAGGAAATTCTGTCAGAAAAAAATTAACAATAGTTGATATCTTGAAAAGGTTAAAGCATAATCCGACTGGAGAGAAAAGTGAAAACATAAGAAAACCTAAATTGGTTATATAACTACTGACGCACTAAGATAGTAATTTCAGCAGCGTATAGAATCAATTCACAGGAATCACAAGTCGAGCAAAAGCTAAAAGATACAATTGATAAAGCAGCTGTTAATTTCGAGCTGAAGGCTTTCACCATACATCAGAATAACTAGGGCACCTCATGCAGGGCACAACACATGGAAACTCTCTTTATAGGGTGAACATTTGAAGCATGTTTTAACAGTTCTGAGGTTTAATTAACGCTTAATTTCCAGCTCATCAGCTTCTTTATTTAAGTTTTTAGAGTAACAGATAATTTGGTATTTTCTTGTAGTTGTTCCGCGGAGAACTTCTTTAATAGGATTTTAGGTAATTTGATTACTTCCTAGATTATTTTTGAGTCCTAATTGTCTTAGGATGTAAGAGCAAGCTTGTTTCTATGTTGGAATAGTTCTATTAGTAGGTAAGAACAAGCTTTTCAGTCTACAAATCACTCATTTAGTGTTCTTATTAAGTAGCGCTTGTCTCAGAGCTTATCTATGAGAATTATTTCTTTTAAATCATTCTTCTCCTTGTAGCTAATGTCCATGTGCTACTTCCAATCTGCAATTGAACCAGTCTAATATTTCTCCCTACATTTATCTTTTACCTTCACAAAAACAGCAGCAATACTCTGCTAATTAAATTCTCAGAGAGAAACATGAAAAAACACAACACCAGTAATTTTAGTTCCAGTGGTGTCATCCTTCTGACGACCCCCCACCCTACCTCCAAGCTATAATTAACAGTCATTAGCAATAAGTTCCAATATGGCCTTGAACACAACTACTAGGAATTTAATAAGCAGAACCCATGCTCATCAACTAATGATGAAATAAGTCATCCTTTAAAGATGAAATAAGGCTACAAGGAATTTTATGAAAATTTGCTGATCAATAATGTACAAGCCAACTACGATAATCGGCAGCTTGAGAAAACATTTCCTGTAGCCACATAGCTTACATAGGAAACTGTTCAGTGACTTCAAATTTTTACTTTGTTCACAAATGAACACCAAGTTACTTTGTTTACAAATGAACATAAGTTCCCACTTATCCAACGAAAAGTACCTTCAGATACCCCATCAAATATTAATCTGTAAAAAGTTGCTTCAGCCAGTTGGAATTTTCTCAAACATGATATTTACAACCATTTAATCGCCTGGTTCTACAGCTTGATTGGTTAGTGTGGAATTTTCACAATGATTCTGCCTAAAAATTGCTTAGGACCTAGACAAAAACAATTTACACAGGAGCTACTCATAATGCTTATCATGCTACATGAATATTGCCAGAGAGAGATGATAAAAGATATGTAAATCTTTTTTATCCTATCAATGTTGTGGGGAAAAAAATGGTTCCAGACTTCCACCAAATACAAGTTCATTTTCTAGAAGACACAAATTTGCCCAAGTATGAAAGAACAACATAAACTTAGACAACTGAACAAACACAAATGGAGAGCATGCTTACTTCCAAGAACAATAATCTTTACCCCCAAGCTATGACTTAGAGCCGTTGAATAGAATAGACGAAAAAGAGTAAAATTATTAGAACCATGCATTTCATCAAAGCCAAAGCCCAAAAAGCAGTAAAACTATTAAAACCACACATTTCATCAAAGCCAAAGCCTTAAAAGCAGTAAAACTCAAAAGAGACGGTTGGAAAAATTTATCGAAGTGAGATGGAATTTTTCAGCATAATTTAGTGAATAGCTCAATACAAGTACCAGAAAAACTAAATTTTACTACTCAACAAGAACCCTCGCCTGTTAAATTACATAAACAACAATTCAAGGAATATTCAGGTTCAACGTGCTTCATTCTATATCAACAATTCAACTGAAATTTTGATATTTCATGCCTTATATAGAAAACCCATTATTATGTTGTTCAAAAAGTACCTAATAGTCAGTAGCACAGCAACAAGAACAAATATGCCTTAATCCCAAACAAGTTTGGATTAGCTACATTAATCTTCAATGACCATGTTTACCCAATTAAATTCATCCTAAAAAAATAATAATAAAACAGTATTTAAAAGAACTAAAAAAATCTATTGATACCAGTAATATCTGAGGTCCATTGAATTGCAGATCGACAGTACAAAAAGAAAACTACCCAAAGACAAAAGAAAACTCAAGTAACAATTTGGGTAACTTACAGCGAAAGGAAAACAAGAACAATAGATGATAAAAACCTGAAATTCTGTCGGAAACAGACACAATTAGTCAAGAAAATTAATGGGTCGATAAAGATACCTCAAAATTAGATCATCGGTGAAGTGACGGAATTTTCTGGGTCGAAATTTGATTTATTTTTTTTTTGTTCCTTTCTTTTGGGGGTTGTGGCCTTTGCTTTTTCTGTATTAAAAAAAAATAAACTACATCTCCATAGAAGATCGATGGGGTTTTGGTTCTTGGTGCAGGAAAATAGAGAAGGAATGAAAATGGGTAGAGAGAGAGAGTCTCTCTCTGTAAGTGTGGCTCTCTGTGTGCCGGGAGGCAGCATAGGGAACTGGGGGAACAATTAAGCTATGATAAATGCATTATTTATTTTGCTACTTTTGTTGTTGTCGTTATTACGCGGTCAAAATAAGTTTAAACTTTTTTTTTAGAAAATTATGTAAAATATCGGCCCATAAATTTTATTTATTTCATCTCGTTGGTCTAATTTATGAAAATTACTACTATGATCATTTAGTTATATTTTTTTCCCAAAAACATAGCCAACTGCTTCTGCGTCTTCTTCAAGCTGCGACATCATCGTCATCATCATGTCTTCATCGTTCATATTCTCTCCTTCTTCGTCTTCTTTTGTTATTGCTACGCTTTTCTTCTTTTCTTTAAAAGAAAGTTATTATATATAATTGATTTATGTTTTATGTTTAGTTAAGTTATATACCATGTTTTACGTGTATCATAATATATATTTAATCTATAATTCATCTGTTGATAAGCTATATGATATAGTCAGTGCATATATTTTAACTGTTAACAAACTATATTGTATAGTCGTTGTTCATATGACTTTTGGTTCTTTTTATGTAATTAAAATATGACTATATTTATTATAAACTAATTAGTTTATCGTACACATTTAAAACTAGGCTAATTTTTTTGAAGAAGTTACATAAATACACAATATTTTTTTCATATTGACTAAAACTCTCTACCATTTGAATTTTTTTTAAAATTTCTTCGTTCTTTCTCCAATTGTCAAACATATAATCCTTCACCCTCCCATCTCTTTTTTAATTGTATAAAATCACGTCTAAATTAAAGGCCTATTTATGAAATTTGATTTACAATTACCTTCTACTTGATTTCCTTAATAATTTTAAATTGTAAGAAAAGTAGAAATTGTTCTTCATCCTTCTTTTTGACATTCAGTATATCGATTGCTCGAAGAAATTTCATGAAAAATCTGACATTCAAGATATATTATAAAAAAAAATTATTTCAAAGAGTATTGGTCTTACCGAATTAGTTCAAGTTATTGGTGACCTCGATAAAGACTTTGGATCGAAACCTATGGATGACACCAATATTGATAGTGAAAAAAAATATAGAGTTGATACCAAGCAAAGGAGAAAATATAGATGAATTTCTTCTTTATTTTTTTTCCTTTCTACGTATCAAATTGTTGAGTGTCTTTTTTACGATTTGTAATATTCATCTTCAATTTTTTTAATGTATTTGATTTTTTTTCTTAAATTAATACATAATGCATTCACTTTAATATTGTGATACATTAAATTAAAATTTGTGTTTTTGAGATAGATAAATTTATCATTATACATTACTATTTATATATCTTATTTATATTGACAAAATATTGTATTTCTACTAAATATGTTAAATGAGTAATTATTGTCCATAAAATATTTAGATTTGAGATAAATAAATTATTGTACGATAGTCACTATATATCGGATACATTTAACATAAATATCATGCTCAAAAAAATTAGTTCATGATACATACTATTTATGTATATAATTTTATTTGAGAATTATTGTATTTTAAAAAATGATATATCATACATATAACTATTTTTAATAGTATTTTTTGTGTGTGATAAATAATATAGTGATGGATTGATATGTAAGTGATATGTATAATAAAATATGAAAATTGTTGAATTTGATATATATTATGTATCACGTGCATATCAACTAGTTTGATACACTGTGATTAGTCATAGAACATTAGAATTTATGTATCAAATTGGATAATATGCAGTGTATTTATTGAATAATATGCACATACACATAATCTTCTAACTCAAACAAGTCTGAACAAAAATTAAAGACTCAGATAAATAACAACAATCGATACATGATAGTTTATACGATTTATAATAATTATATATCAGATCAATAACTAAAGACATGAGATATACAGATTAAGATATGAAAATAAACTAGAACTCATATGTACCAGAAAAAATTAATAACCCAAAATTTTAAAAAAATAAAAAATCAATCAGTTATTATATCAATGTTATGTCATATATATAACTATGAATATAATAGAAACTAGTATTGTTATAAAAACATCAATATTTATGTATCAATCAATAATATTTAATAATGTTTACAGATACATAGCTTTCTAATTAAATAAGTGTGGATGTATGTATATGATAGCAATAGATAACAAAATTTATAATAATTATGTATCAAATTAAATACATAACTATTAACATGATACATATTAAATTTGTGCTTCAAAAAATTAAAGTTATGTAAAACTAATATTTGAATATGATTCTCTATGCACCATAAAAATATAATGTTTCATAATGTTGAAAATAATGGATTATACATTAATTTAAGAATAAAAACAACTATATACATTAAAAACTTGAACCTATATATGTTACAAAAAGATAAACAACAAAATAAAAAAAATAACAATTTGATTTGCGAAAGCAAAAAATTGATGAAAAAAATACTTCAACACTTTTTCCCTTATTCTATATCAACTCCTGTAGTTTTTTTTTTCACTTTTAATAATGACTTCACCCATGAATTTCGACCAACGCCTTCACTGTAACCACCAACAACTCGACCTTTTTTCTGAAATATTTCTGCACAATCAATTTGAAATCAAAGATGCATCTTTCTTTCGACTAATTGAGCAGTCACAATACTAAAAGATAGAGTGTCATCCATATTTGTCAAAAAATTGTAGATGAAGAATTAAAAATACATAAAATTTGATAATTAATGAAATGGACGAATGAGAAGATGAAGAAGAAAATTTATTGCGATTTTGGATAAACTGGGAAGGAAAAAAAATTAGAATTTGAATTATTAAAAAGTGCTACTATTTTGGAAGAGATTGATATTCATTTATTTTGCGTTATTCGTGGAACTGACACTTAATTTGATATTTTTTATTTATTTAGCACAACAATCAATAAGGTAATGTAATGACAAGTTATGTATCAGATAATATAGTAATGTATCTGAAATTTACTAATTTTAAAAAAAATAATTAAAAAAAATAAAAATAGAATGTAATTAACTCTTAACACTATGAAATTTATATAAATTATACATGTCCAAACTCAATTAAATGTTGGGAGGTAGCGCACGTGTCTGATGCTAGGCTAAAAATATAAATTCTTAGTTGTTATTTTATTTATTATACTTTAATCGTATTTATATTGTAATATTAGTAATTTATATTTAATATGTGAGTTTATTATATATGGCTTGATTCTAAGTTAAGGGACACTTTTGGAGTTAAAATTTATACTGACACTTTGATATCTAAGTGTAAGTTCAAAAAATTCAATCGAATTCAAAGTTTGAGGGCCGAGAGTAAATATAAAAAAGTAAAAATTTTACAAATCTCATAATTTGGCTAACTAATTTCAATTTATTCCACTTTTTGTAAAATTACAAAAATCCCTTAAAAATTTATTTTTCGGGATACACTTACAACTGTGATTCATAGCAACTGATTCATACAAAATCAGTTAGAAATAAAAATGAAAACCGGATGGATTCCTAAATTTAAGCTAAAAGAATTCCAATTAAAGTCAATCCCTAAAAATTAGAACTAATCCGTTTCAAAAATTCAAAATATTTCAGAGCTTCATCGTAACAACACACCACAATAGAGAGACCAAAAATAACGAATATGGCGATTTTATTGTATAGATCGTTTTAAGTATTGTATCGTGTTTTATAATATTTTTGGAATAATATATGAATCAATCATATTAATGA